>OX422145.1:7558022-7661092 GCA_949129095.1 Volucella bombylans
AAAATCGCTGAGCCCAAAAATTTTTCTGTGTCCGATATCCAATGGAATAAAGGCAAAAAACAATGTACTGGTGCCTGCCTTGTTGGCTTGGAGAAGGCCTTCGACACCGTATGGTTAGAGGGTCTTTTCTATAAGCTGACTAGGCTGGGGATCAGTAAACCACTCGTGTATATTCTTTATAATATGCTAACTAACAGATAGTTCATCGTGAAGAATGGTGATGTGACTTCTGTTGGAATATTTCAAATTAAAAATGGTCTTCAGCAAGGCGCGGTCAATTCGCCGATCCTATTTAACATTTATAAAAGCGACTTGATAGGTTCACTTCCCCATACCATTGCGTACGCAGACGATTTGGTAGCGTACAGAACAGGTCCAAAAATCGAGGTCATTAATACTCTCTTGCAGAGTGTCTTCGATAAGATAAGACGATTTTGCGATGACTGGAAGTTGAAAATCAACTTTCAGAAGTCGGAAACCATTCTTTTTAGGACGCCGTTGTCTGGAGCCTCTAGGGATACCAGAAAAATTGGGGAAAGCTCTCAATCATTGGACAGCACGGACAGCCTCTTGCCTTTCGAAATGTAGTCAGATACCCTGGGATCTGGCTAGATCAGTTTCTGCATTTTGGCAAAAATGTAGATGCTGCTCTGGCCAGAGCTTTTGCCCTTACAAAGAGACTGTTTTATAGCAGCCAACTCGATGTGAGGGTAAAGGTAATCTGCTACATGGTCCTTATTAGGCCCATGCTGGTATTTGGTTGTACCGTGTGGTTCAATGTACGAGCAAGCTTAATGGAAAAGATTCGGGTGTTTGAGAGGGCTTGTCTAGGGCTTGTCTTCGCTTGTACAGAACACCAGAGTCGGAGTACAAGAAGTTTTATCCTAATGAGGTCCTTTACAATAGGGCGAACCTAATACGAGTGGACAACTTCGTAATTAAGCTGACTCGAAGGCACATTGCAAGAGCAATGACCTCGACGAATAACCTGATATCTGGGGCTTACTACCCCAATTACCTTTACCACGAGAGTGTGCGCTCTGACGGCTTCGTTCCACCGGAAGCATTCCTCTACCTAGATCAGATAGGGTTGATCCAGGATAGTTCAGCGGTGCCGTTAATCTTCCATGTCACTCGGACAGCTGGGGACAGGCGACTCAAGTACAGCAGAGATGTCACACACGGCAGTGTGGATCGTCTAAGGTTCAGTAGGGCGGTGGGGAATAGCGATAAGAGGGATGTCGTTCGGCAGCACCAGCATTTCTGGTGGTTGAATGATGGGGAAGATGTTTCGTCGTCGTTTCCGTCAATTACGGACCAGCCTCACTAATGAGGCAGAGCTGACCAATCCGTTTTCTCTGTGAATAGCGATGGCCAGCTTGCATAGGTTTAGGTTAGCATTTAAGAAATATATACATATATTGGTGTATACAAAGGTATATACTAATATATGTATATAATTGTGTATAATGTCTGTGTGTGTGTGTATTGTGTATATAGGTTAGGTAGGCTAAGGTTTATTTTAAGTTAGATATAACGTTTTTATAAAAAAATAAAAAATTATGTCTATATGCTAAGTTTTTGTTAACAAATATTTTTTCTTAGCCTTACGTATTCAAAATAAATAGTTCTAAGTAAAATGTAAATAAAGTCGAAAGACATAGTTATAAGAATTTAGAGTAGCTTAGAGCGCCTGTGTGGGGCCAGTAAGTTAACATAAGATTGTTAAGTAATTGTAACCTTGCATTTAAGCATTTTTTGTTAGAATGTAAGAGTTAGTGTTAAGAAAATAAAATGCATTTAAAACTAACTAAAAAACTAAACTCACAGTTTAGACACTAGAGCAGTTTCTGTTAGAGTATTGAAACTATTAAAATGGCTGTTAATTATCAGCATTTGGGTTTTCTCGTTTTCACAGAAATGTGAACCAGATGTGCACGGGGTTTATAGGACGGTTTAGGCGCCAAATAATTACCTTTACAAAGAGGCATACCAAGGCTCCCACGTGTTCTTAGTGTAGACACTATGGCAGTTTATGTTAGTAGCTTGAGAACGTTCAAACGGCTGTTAGTTAACAGCATTTGGATTATCTCGTTTCCACAGAAATGTGAACGAGATGTTCATGATGTTTACATAATATGTTAATCGTCAAACAATTGCCTTTTCAAGGAGACATAACAAGTCTCCCAAGCGCTTTTATATTCGACACTAGAGCAGTTTATCTTTGAGGCTTGAAACTGTTAAAACGGTTGTTAACTATCGGCATTTGGGTTATCTTGTTTTCACAGAAATGTGAATGAGATGTGCCCGAGGTTTATAGGACATTTTAGACGTCAAATAATTTCCCCCCAAGCCCCTCAAGGGCTCACAGTTTAATTACTAGAGCAATTTTTGTTAGAGTATTGAAACTATTAAAACGGCTGTTAATTATCAGCATTTGGGTTTTCTCGTTTTCCAAGAAATGTGGACGAGATGTGCCCGGGGTTTTTGGATACTTAAGGCGCCAAATAACTACCTTTTCACAGAGGCATTAAGAGCCTCACAAGGGCTCTTAGTTTAGACACTACGGCGGTTTCTGTTACAGGCTTGAAAATGTTAAAATGGCTGTTGATTAGCAGTATTTGGGTTTTCTCGTTTCTGCAGAAATGTGAAAGAGTGGTGCTCGAGCTTACATCTCATTTTAAACGCCGAGTAGTTACCTTTTATAGGAGCCATAACAAGCCTCGGCAGGGCTCTCAGTTTAGACACTAGGGCAGTTTCAGTTAGAGGCTTGAAACTGTTAAAACGGCTTTTAATAACCAGCATTTGGATTTTCTCGTTTTCACATAAATGTGAACAAGGTGTGCCCGCGATTTATATCACAAATTAAACGCCTCATAACTACCTTTTCAAAAAGGCATAACAATCCTTCTTAGGGCTCTTAGTTTAGACACTAGAGCAGTTTGTGTCAGTGGCTGGAAAATGTTAAAACGGCTGTTAGTTCACAGCATTTGGGTTTTCTCGTTTTCACATAAATGTGAACGACATGTGCCCGAGGTTTATGGCCATTTTCAACGGCACATAATTACCTTCTCACATAGGCCTAACAAGCCTCCCAAGGGCTCTTAGTTAAGACACTTGAGCAGTTTCTGTTAGAGGCTTGAAACTGCTAAAACAGCAGTTAATTATCAGCACTTGGGTTTTCTCGTTTTCACAGAAACGTGAATGAGATGCGCCTAAGGTGTATAGGGCGTATTAAACGTCAAATAATTACCCTTTAAAGAAGGCATAACAAAGCTCCCAATGCCTCTCGGTCTAGAAACAAGAGCAGTTTCTGTGAGTGGCTTGAAAATGCTAAAACGGCTGTCAATTAAGAGCATTTGGTTTTTCTCGTTTCCACAGAAATGTGAACGAGCTGAGCCCGAGGAGGTTTACAGGACATGTTAAACGCCAGGCAATTACCTTTTCAAGGAGGTGCAAAAAGCCTTAAAAGGGCTCTTGGATTAGACACTAGAGCAGTTTTTCTTAGAAGCTTGAAACTGTTAAAACGGTTGTTAACTATCTTCGTGTGGGTTATCTGGTTTTCACAGAAATGTGAAGGAGGTGTGCCCGAGGTTTACATGACAATTTAAACGCCACATAATTACCTTTTTAAAGGGACATAACAAGCCTCCCAAGGGCTATAATTTTAGACACTAGAGCAGATTCTGTTAGAGTGTTGTGTTAAATCTCATAATTGTGATATGATTACGTAACGTATGCATATCATACGAGTTCACATAAAAAAAATAAATAAAACAAATTTCAATGCCACCTGGACTTGAATATCTTCAGGTTCATTCGCTTTAAAGAAATGTAGATTCAGCATTATTGAATATTGTTGCGAACTATCATTTTGCAACTTAGCATTTATTGTTTGAAAAGTATGAATTGTAGACTAAGCATTTATTGAATTTTTGTTAGTATAAATAAGAGGAATAAAATAAAGTAAGACCAGAAGCTTATAAACAGTTACACAAGACTTTTTTCTCTTCAAGTGAGTCTGCTTGGAGGACTGTTTCTGCTTTTCCATACAATCGATACAAGAATCGACTTGTATAATCACCATCGGTAGATCTAGGTTCATGCACCTATGATCCCAACCATCAAAGTTTGGATAAAATAATCCAATTCTTCAACATTTGGCGACCGTGACAGGACGTTAATATCGTTTAAAAAAAGAAGCGATATTGATTATTTTTGTTTGCATATACTGGAACCGAGTCTAGTACGATAGATCAATAAACACGATTTCATTGCATACGGAATCAAGGCTTGAAACATTGGAAACATGGAACTTGACGACTACACCCAACAACAGGAGAGTCTTGGAGGTGCAATTGTCAAGTTATGGAAGGAACATAAGAAGGAAGGGGACGAAAGGAGACCTAAAACTCGTAGTTCCCGGCAGGAGCTTCAACAACGCTCAACTCAACTGGAAGAATTATGGCAAGAGTTTGACAAAATCGACAGTACCATAAGGGAAACCTGTAAGGTAGACTTGAATCACCCATATTTCCAGAAGGACTACTACACAGAAGTTCGAGTGGTTGTAGAAGAGCTCAAAAGAGACATAGCCAATTGCCTTCGCCTAGAACCTTCAGGCAGAAGCAGTGAGGAGGAAGCCAGCTCAAGGTCCAAATTACCAGAAGATGAAGGGGTCGGAAGGGTTGCCGTATCGATCGAAACGGGGAAAAACAAGACAATGAAGACAATAATCGAGGAACCACAACCAGCGAGGCGCCATAACGAATCCGGTGAAGTTCCAATCCAAGTTCCCACAGGAAACCAGAACGAATCCATAAGCAACCAGAAGCAACATTATAAATGGATTATGGATTCAGTAAAATCCTTGTTGCTCAATAGCATAGGAGAAACAGGTAAATCAGAGCAATTCTACCGTATCCAAATACGTAATGTGGATCAGAATTGGGAAGAACTAACGATGAGGTCTCGAAGTCTGAGAGACGAGCTGACATATGAAGACATCCAGGAATACTTCGAGATGCAGAGACGGGTTACGGCAACATTGCTAGAAATTCATGAACATTTGGAAGGTTCAACTCAGATGTTGCGAACTCAACCAACTACTATGAAGATGCCTAAGGTAGAGTTGCCAAAATTCGATGGCAATTACCTCAAAAGGCAACAGTTTGTGGATCTCTACACAGAAATGATCCATAATCAAGAATTATCGGACGTGCAAAAAATATGGTTTCTCAAGTCGAGCCTAACTGGGGATGCAGAAAAATTGATACGCCATCTTTCCGTATCAGGTGCCAACTACGCAGCAGCTTGGAAAATAATACGCGAACGTTACGACAATCCCCGACTGTTAGTTTCCTCATGGTTGCAGAAATTATTGTCTCATCCGAATACACAAGCCGATAATGCTAAGTCGATACGTAACCTGCATGATAACATACAAGAATGTGTACTGGGATTACAGGGGTTGCGGATAGATACAAGTTCATGGGACCCAATCCTGCTTCATCTCTTCCTTAAAAAATTGGATAAAAATACACATACACTGTACGAACAATCATTGGACCATCCACGACACCTTCCATCATTTAAGAAGTTTTTGGAATTTTTGGAAAATCGTTTCCAATCCCTAGAAGCGTTGGGAGCTAAGGATAAACTGGAAGATAATAGAACAACCAAACCAGTCTGCAAGACCTTATCAGCAGTAACATCTTAACAGTTGAATTGTACAGGGCAACCACCCGCTTTATAAGTGTCAGCAATTCCTAGATCTTCCACCTACCCAACGATTGAATCTGGTCAAACAGGGCAACCTCTGTATCAATTGCTGAAAATCTGGGCATTTTGCAAAGAACTGCAAGTCTCGCAATTGTTCGAAATGCCAGAAGAGGCATAATATGCTTCTACATTTAGAGACCAACAGCACTCGCACACAAGGGAATCCAACCATAGTCAAGGTCGGGGCATCTGCAGCCACCCTACCACCACGTGAGAGCGAGATGTTAGAAAATGAATCATTGGAAAATCATCACCGCACCTTTGTTTTACTTGGAACTGCAAGAGTTAAAATAATAGGACCTAATCACCAAATACTGGATTGTCGAGCACTCTTATCAATCTTATCAGTCAAAGATTAGTTAAGGCGCTAAATTTAAAACCCAAAAATGACTCTCTTATCATAGAAGGAGTTGGGCAAGGAAGGCGAGAATCAAGCCAGCGAGTAAATGTCAGAATACAATCGAATACAACCAATTACTCACCAAGGGTTGAAGCCTTTGTACTTAAGGAAATTATTTCACCTCAGCCTGCGCAGCCATTGAATGTTTCCTCGTGGAAAATCCCAGGAAACATCAGCCTCACAGATCCCGAGTTCAACCGACCTGGCAAAATAGACTTGTTATTAGGTGCGGAATTTTATCACGAATTGCTGATGATCGGACAAATAAAGCTTGCAATTGGACTGCCAAGGTTACAAATTACATTGCTCGGATGGATAATTTCTGGTAGGGTTGAGAGATCTGATGCAACAACAGCCACATGTGGTATATGCACCGAAGATGAACCACTCAACGAAATTCTTGAAAAATTCTGGCGATTAGAGGAAATAGCGGATGATAGAAACAATTTAACTCCAGCCGATCAACAGTGCGAAAGACATTTTGACAAGACATTCCAGCGAGATCAGCAGAGTAGAAGATTCGTAGTGCACTTGCCTTTTGTACGCCAACCATCAGAATTGGGTGACTGACGAGAATTAGCCGAACGACGATTCCCTGCTATAGAGAAAAAATTAAGCAAGGACAACCATCTGAAAATCCAATATGTCAACTTCATGGAGGAGTATCTTGTATTAGGACACATGACAGAGGTAGACTTAAGCACCATACGGTCACCTCACTATTTCCTTCCTCATCATGGGGTACTCAAGCCAGACAGCACTACGACTAAACTAAGAGTTGTATTTGATGCATCCATGAAAACCTCGTTGAATATTTCATTAAACAACTTACTGCTCTCAGGCCCAACAATCCAGGATGATATATTCTCGCTATTATTGCGTTTTCGAACACCACGTTTTGTGTTCACTGCCGACATCGAAAAAATGTATCGGCAAATAATTGTGCGGGAAGAAGACCGAAAATACCAGATGATCTTCTGGCGGAAGGAAAAGGATCAAGTTCTGAAGTGTTACCAGTTAAATACGGTAACCTATGGTACCACATCCGCTCCTTACTTGGCAACACGCTGCCTCAAACAACTGGCTAATGAAAATATACGTCAATATCCATTGGGAGCTCAAATTTTGGCAAACGATTTCTACATGGACGATGTCATGTCCGGCTCAAACAGTTTGTCGGAAGCCCTGGATATGCAAAGGCAACTAACTCATATCTTACAAGCAGCTCAATTCAAACTTAGGAAATGGTGCAGTAATACACCGCAGTTGCTAAGGGATATTCCAGCCAACGATTAAGCCTTGTAATCCGACCTACAAGATAAGAATTCACGAACACTAAAAACGTTGGGCCTCATCTGGAATCCACAGACAGATGAACTTCGGATCAACTCATCATTACAAGTGAATAAGCGAATCAGAAAAAGAATTGTGTTATCGGAAATTGCACACATATTTTCGACCCATTAGGCATCGTCAATCCCATAACAATAACGGCAAAATTATTTATTCAAAGGCTATGGAAATTAAAAATTGACTGGGATGCCGCACTACCGATGGAACTATACACAACTTGGAACAATTTCCGAAAGGATTTAGAGAAGGTAAGGGAATTAAGGATTCCCAGACATCTATTTTCCACAAAAATCCCAAAGAAAATTCAGATACATGCATTTGCCGATGCGTCAGGAAAGGCCTTTGGGACTGTCATCTACATTAGATCAACTCACAGCGACAATTCAATAACGGTTCAGCTACTTTGCTCAAAGTCTATAGTAGCGCCTATTAAGAAGGGGGCAAATGAGGAGGTTATCAACGCGACCACTATACCACGTCTAGAACTATGTGTAGCCAGATTGGCAACAGAGCTGATTCATCGGGTAAAAAGAGATCTCAAATTAGGAGATTTGGAGACATACTTCTGGACCGACTCGGAAATCGTTTTGGCTTGGATAAATGCCGAAGCATAAAACTATCACCGTTTCATAGCAAATCGAGTACGAGCAATCAGAAGCATGACCACTCCTCAGCAATGGCGGCATGTGCCTACAAAACAGAACCCGGCGGACATAATTTCAAGAGGACTATCGGCTTCAAAGCTAAGGGATTGTAGTATGTGGTTTTATGGGCCTTTGTATCTATATGGCCCAGAGAAGACTTGGCTATGCAAACTAGGAGAGAACAAGACAGATATAGAAAGAAAAGGGTCCAAATCTGCACTAACAGTATCGCTCGAAACTTCACCAGGTATCATAACCAGGATAGATCATCATAATTCCTTCGGACGTTTACAACGGATTATTGCCTATGTAAAACGATTCATAAATAATTGCAAAAAAAAATAATCAAGATCAACGAGCCACCAACCATCTTACCATTTACGAACTTGCCGATGCCACTCAAGTAATAATGAAGGAAATGCAACATCAAAATTTCAAGGAGGAGCTAGAGCATCTATCCAAAGGAAAATACGTCAATACTCAGAGTCCACTGAGTAGTTTATCGCCATTCTTCGCGTAGGAGGACGACTTGAAGCCGCCGATCTAGATTACGACGCCAAGCACCCAATTGTGTTACCATATAATCATGAACTCAGCAAATCATTGATGCGAGAGATTCATCTAAGGTATTTGCACATTGGACCTCAAGGATTGCTGGAAGCTGTACGATAGAAATACTGGCCCATCAAGGGAAAAACTATGGTACGTTCGGGTTTTCACAGAAATGTTAACGAGATGTGCACGGGGTTTAGATTACGTTTTGTGCGCCAGATAATTACCTTTTTAAGGAGGCATAACTAGCCTTCCAAGAGCTCACAGTTTAGACACTAGAGCAGTTTCTGTTAGAGGCATAAAATAATTAAAACTACTGTTAATTATCAGCATTTAGCTTTTCTCGTTTTCACAGAAATGTGAAAGAAATGTGCTCGAGGTTTATAGAACACTGTGGGCGCCAGGTAATTACCTTTTTAAAGAGGCATAACAAGCCTCCTAAGGGCTCACAGTATAGACACTAGGGCAGTTTCTGTTCGAGGTTTGAAACTGTTAAAACGGCTGTTAATTATCAGCATTTGGCTTTTCTCGTTTTCACAGAAATGTGAACGAGATGTGCACGAGGTTTAGACTACGTTTTGGGCGACAGATAATTAACTTTTTAAGTAGGCATAACAAGAATCCCAAGGGCTCTCAGTTTAGACACTAGAGCAGTTTCTGTTAGAGGCTTGAAACTATTAAAATGGCTGTTAATTATCAGCATTTGGCTTTTCTCGTTTTCACAGAAATCTGAAAGAGATGTGCCCGAGGTTTAGATTATGTTTTGGGCGCCAGATAATTACTTTTTTAAGGAGGCATAACGTGTCTCCCAAGGGCTCACAGTTTAGGCACTAGAGCAGTTTCTGTTAGACGCTTGAAACTGTTAAAACGGCTGTTAATTATCAGCATTTGGCTTTTTTCGTTTTCACAGAAATGTGAAAGAGATGTCTTCGAGGTTTATAGGACATTGTGGGCGCCAGATATTTACCTTTTTAAGGTGGCATAACAAGCCTCCCAAGGGCTCACACTATAGACACTAGATCAGTTTCTGTTAGAGGCTTGAAACTACTAAAACGGCTGTTAATTATCAGCATTTGGCTTTTCTCGTTTTCACAGAAATACGAAAGAGATGTGCCCGAGGTTTAGATTACGTTTTGGGCGCCAGATAATTACCTTTTTAAGGAGGCATAACAAGCCTTCCAAGGGATCTCAGTTTAGACACTAGAGCAGTTTTTGTTAGAGGCTTGAAACTGTTAAAACGGCTGTTAATTATCAGCATTTGGATTTTCTTGTTTTTACAGAAATGTGAACGAGATGTGCACGAAGTTTAGATTACGTTTTGTGCGCCAGATAATTACCTTTTTAAAGAGGCATAACAAGCCTTCCAAGTGCTCACAGTTTAGACACTAGAGCAGTTTCTGTTAGAGGCATAAAACAATTAAAACTACTGTTCATTATCAGCATTTGGCTTTTCTCGTTTTCACAGAAATGTGAAAGAAATGTGCTCGAGGTTTATAGAACACTGTGGGCGCCAGGTAATTACCTTTTTAAAGAGGCATAACAAGCCTCCCAAGGGCTCACAGTATAGACACTAGAGCAGTTTATGTTAGAGGCTTGAAACTGTTAAAACGGCTGTTAATTATCAGCATTTGGCTGTTCTCGTTTTCACAGAAATGTTAACGAGATTTGCACATGGTTTAGATTACGTTTTGTGCGCAAGATAATTACCTTTTTAAGGAGGCATAACTAGCTTTCCAAGTGCTCACAGTTTAGACACTAGAGCAGTTTCTGTTAGAGGCATAAAACAATTAAAACTACTGTTAATTATCAGCATTTGGCTTTTTTCGTTTTCACAGAAATGTGAAAGAGATGTCCTCGAGGTTTATAGGACATTGTGGGCGCCAGATATTTACCTTTTTAAGGAGGCATAACAAGCCTCCCAAGGGCTCACACTATAGGCACTAGATCAGTTTCTGTTAGAGGCTTGAAACTACTAAAACGGCTGTTAATTATCAGCATTTGGCTTTTCTCGTTTTCACAGAAATACGAAAGAGATGTGCCCGAGGTTTAGATTACGTTTTGGGCGAAAGATAATTACCTTTTTAAGGAGGCATAACAAGCCTCCCAAGGGCTCACACTATAGACACTAGAGCAGTTTCTGTTAGAGGCTTGAAACTATTAAAACGGCTGTTAATTATCAGCATTTGGCTTTTCTCGTTTTCACAGAAATCTGAAAGAGATGTGCCCGAGGTTTAGATAATGTTTTGGGCGCCAGATAATTACTTTTTTAAGGAGGCATAACATGCCTCCCAAAGGCTCTCAGTTTAGACACTAGAGCAGTTTCTGTTAGAGGCTTGAAGCTGTTAAAACGGCTGTTAATTATCAGCATTTGGCTTTTTTCGTTTTCACAGAAATGTGAAAGAGATGTCTTCGAGGTTTATAGGACATTGTGGGCGCCAGATATTTACCTTTTTAAGGAGGCATAACAAGCCTCCCAAGGGCTCACACTATAGACACTAGATCAGTTTCTGTTAGAGGCTGGAAACTACTAAAATGGCTGTTAATTATCAGCATTTGGCTTTTCTCGTTTTCACAGAAATACGAAAGAGATGTGCCCGAGGTTTAGATTACGTTTTGGGCGCCAGATAATTACCTTTTTAAGGAGGCATAACAAGACTTCCAAGGGCTCTCAGTTTAGACACTAGAGCAGTTTTTGTTAGAGGCTTGAAACTGTTAAAACGGCTGTTAATTATGAGCATTTGGCTTTTCTTGTTTTCACAGAAATGTGAACGAGATTTGCACGGGGTTTAGATTACGTTTTGTGCGCTAGATAATTACCTTTTTAAAAAGGCATAACTAGCCTTCCAAGTGCTCACAGTTTAGACACTAGAGCAGTTTCTGTTAGAGGCATAAAACAATTAAAACTACTGTTAATTATCAGCATTTAGCTTTTCTCGTTTTCACAGAAATGTGAAAGAAATGTGCTCGAGGTTTATAGAACACTGTGGGCGCCAGGTAATTACCTTTTTAAAGAGGCATAACAAGCCTCCCAAGGGCTCACAGTATAGACCCTAGAGCAGTTTATGTTAGAGGCTTGAAACTGTTAAAACGGCTGTTAATTATCAGCATTTGGCTTTTCTCGTTTTCACAGAAATCTGAAAGAGATGTGCCCGAGGTTTAGATTATGTTTTGGGCGCCAGATAATTACTTTTTTAAGGAGGCATAACAAGCCTTCCAAGGGCTCTCAGTTTAGACACTAGAGCAGTTTGTGTTAGAGGCTTGAAAGTGTTAAAACGGCTGTTAATTATCAGCATTTGGCTTTTTTCGTTTTCACAGAAATGTGAAAGAGATGTCCTCGAGGTTTATAGGACATTGTGGGCGCCAGATATTTACCTTTTTAAGGAGGCATAACAAGCCTCCCAAGGGATCACACTATAGACACTAGATCAGTTTCTGTTAGAGGCTTGAAACTACTAAAATGGCTGTTAATTATCAGCATTTGGCTTTTCTCGTTTTCACAGAAATACGAAAGAGATGTGTCCGAGGTTTAGATTACGTTTTGGGCGCCAGATAATTACCTTTTTAAGGAGGCATAACAAGCCTTCCAAGGGCTCTCAGTTTAGACACTAGAGCAGTTTTTGTTAGAGGCTTGAAACTGTTAAAACGGCTGTTAATTATCAGCATTTGGCTTTTCTTGTTTTCACAGAAATGTGAACGAGATGTGCACGAGGTTTAGATTACGTTTTGTGCGCCAGATAATTAAATTTTTAAGGAGGCATAACGAGCCTTCCAAGTGCTCACAGTTTACAGTTTAATTACTTTTTTAAGGAGGCATGACATGCCTCTTAAGGGCTCACAGTTTAGGCACTAGAGCAGTTTCTGTTAGAGGCTTGAAACAGTTAAAACGGCTGTTAATTATAAGCATTTGGCTTTTCTCGTTTTCACAGATATGTGAACGAGATGTGCCCGCGGTTTAGATTACGTTTTGTGCGCCAGATAATTTCCTTTTTAAGGAGGCATAACAAGCCTCCCAAGGGCTCTCAGTTTAGACACTAGAGCAGTTTCTGTTAGAGGCTTGAAACTGTTAAAACGGCTGTTAATTATCAGCATTTGGCTGTTCTCGTTTTCACAGAAATGTGAACGAGATGTTCACGGGATTTAGATTACGTTTTGTGCGCCAGATAATTACCTTTTTAAGGAGGCATAACAAGCCTCCCAAGGGCTCTCAGTTTAGACACTAGAGCAGTTTCTGTTAGAGGCTTGAAACTGTTAAAACGGCTGTTAATTATCAGCATTTGGCTTTTCTTGTTTTCACAGAAATGTGAACGAGATTTGCACGGGGTTTAGATTACGTTTTGTGCGCTAGATAATTACCTTTTTAAAAAGGCATAACTAGCCTTCCAAGTGCTCACAGTTTAGACACTAGAGCAGTTTCTGTTAGAGGCTTGAAACTGTTAAAACGGCTGTTAATTATCAGCATTTGGCTGTTCTCGTTTTCACAGAAATGTGAACGAGATGTGCACGAGGTTTAGATTACGTTTTGTGCGCCAGATAATTAAATTTTTAAGGAGGCATAACGAGCCTTCCAAGTGCTCACAGTTTACAGTTTAATTACTTTTTTAAGGAGGCATGACATGCCTCTTAAGGGCTCACAGTTTAGGCACTAGAGCAGTTTCTGTTAGAGGCTTGAAACTGTTAAAACGGCTGTTAATTATCAGCATTTGGCTTTTCTTGTTTTCACAGAAATGTGAACGAGATTTGCACGGGGTTTAGATTACGTTTTGTGCGCTAGATAATTACCTTTTTAAAAAGGCATAACTAGCCTTCCAAGTGCTCACAGTTTAGACACTAGAGCAGTTTCTGTTAGAGGCTTGAAACTGTTAAAACGGCTGTTAATTATCAGCATTTGGCTTTTCTTGTTTTCACAGAAATGTGAACGAGATTTGCACGGGGTTTAGATTACGTTTTGTGCGCTAGATAATTACCTTTTTAAAAAGGCATAACAAGCCTCCCAAGGGCTCTCAGTTTAGACACTAGAGCAGTTTTTGTTAGAGGCTTGAAACTGTTAAAACGGCTGTTAATTATCAGCATTTGGCTTTTCTTGTTTTCACAGAAATGTGAACGAGATGTGCACGAGGTTTAGATTACGTTTTGTGCGCCAGATAATTAAATTTTTAAGGAGGCATAACGAGCCTTCCAAGTGCTCACAGTTTACAGTTTAATTACTTTTTTAAGGAGGCATGACATGCCTCTTAAGGGCTCACAGTTTAGGCACTAGAGCAGTTTCTGTTAGAGGCTTGAAACAGTTAAAACGGCTGTTAATTATAAGCATTTGGCTTTTCTCGTTTTCACAGAAATGTGAACGAGATGTGCACGAGGTTTAGACTACGTTTTGGGCGACAGATAATTAACTTTTTAAGTAGGCATAACAAGAATCCCAAGGGCTCTCAGTTTAGACACTAGAGCAGTTTCTGTTAGAGGCTTGAAACTATTAAAATGGCTGTTAATTATCAGCATTTGGCTTTTCTCGTTTTCACAGAAATCTGAAAGAGATGTGCCCGAGGTTTAGATTATGTTTTGGGCGCCAGATAATTACTTTTTTAAGGAGGCATAACGTGTCTCCCAAGGGCTCACAGTTTAGGCACTAGAGCAGTTTCTGTTAGACGCTTGAAACTGTTAAAACGGCTGTTAATTATCAGCATTTGGCTTTTTTCGTTTTCACAGAAATGTGAAAGAGATGTCTTCGAGGTTTATAGGACATTGTGGGCGCCAGATATTTACCTTTTTAAGGTGGCATAACAAGCCTCCCAAGGGCTCACACTATAGACACTAGATCAGTTTCTGTTAGAGGCTTGAAACTACTAAAACGGCTGTTAATTATCAGCATTTGGCTTTTCTCGTTTTCACAGAAATACGAAAGAGATGTGCCCGAGGTTTAGATTACGTTTTGGGCGCCAGATAATTACCTTTTTAAGGAGGCATAACAAGCCTTCCAAGGGATCTCAGTTTAGACACTAGAGCAGTTTTTGTTAGAGGCTTGAAACTGTTAAAACGGCTGTTAATTATCAGCATTTGGATTTTCTTGTTTTTACAGAAATGTGAACGAGATGTGCACGAAGTTTAGATTACGTTTTGTGCGCCAGATAATTACCTTTTTAAAGAGGCATAACAAGCCTTCCAAGTGCTCACAGTTTAGACACTAGAGCAGTTTCTGTTAGAGGCATAAAACAATTAAAACTACTGTTCATTATCAGCATTTGGCTTTTCTCGTTTTCACAGAAATGTGAAAGAAATGTGCTCGAGGTTTATAGAACACTGTGGGCGCCAGGTAATTACCTTTTTAAAGAGGCATAACAAGCCTCCCAAGGGCTCACAGTATAGACACTAGAGCAGTTTATGTTAGAGGCTTGAAACTGTTAAAACGGCTGTTAATTATCAGCATTTGGCTGTTCTCGTTTTCACAGAAATGTTAACGAGATTTGCACATGGTTTAGATTACGTTTTGTGCGCAAGATAATTACCTTTTTAAGGAGGCATAACTAGCTTTCCAAGTGCTCACAGTTTAGACACTAGAGCAGTTTCTGTTAGAGGCATAAAACAATTAAAACTACTGTTAATTATCAGCATTTGGCTTTTTTCGTTTTCACAGAAATGTGAAAGAGATGTCCTCGAGGTTTATAGGACATTGTGGGCGCCAGATATTTACCTTTTTAAGGAGGCATAACAAGCCTCCCAAGGGCTCACACTATAGGCACTAGATCAGTTTCTGTTAGAGGCTTGAAACTACTAAAACGGCTGTTAATTATCAGCATTTGGCTTTTCTCGTTTTCACAGAAATACGAAAGAGATGTGCCCGAGGTTTAGATTACGTTTTGGGCGAAAGATAATTACCTTTTTAAGGAGGCATAACAAGCCTCCCAAGGGCTCACACTATAGACACTAGAGCAGTTTCTGTTAGAGGCTTGAAACTATTAAAACGGCTGTTAATTATCAGCATTTGGCTTTTCTCGTTTTCACAGAAATCTGAAAGAGATGTGCCCGAGGTTTAGATAATGTTTTGGGCGCCAGATAATTACTTTTTTAAGGAGGCATAACATGCCTCCCAAAGGCTCTCAGTTTAGACACTAGAGCAGTTTCTGTTAGAGGCTTGAAGCTGTTAAAACGGCTGTTAATTATCAGCATTTGGCTTTTTTCGTTTTCACAGAAATGTGAAAGAGATGTCTTCGAGGTTTATAGGACATTGTGGGCGCCAGATATTTACCTTTTTAAGGAGGCATAACAAGCCTCCCAAGGGCTCACACTATAGACACTAGATCAGTTTCTGTTAGAGGCTGGAAACTACTAAAATGGCTGTTAATTATCAGCATTTGGCTTTTCTCGTTTTCACAGAAATACGAAAGAGATGTGCCCGAGGTTTAGATTACGTTTTGGGCGCCAGATAATTACCTTTTTAAGGAGGCATAACAAGACTTCCAAGGGCTCTCAGTTTAGACACTAGAGCAGTTTTTGTTAGAGGCTTGAAACTGTTAAAACGGCTGTTAATTATGAGCATTTGGCTTTTCTTGTTTTCACAGAAATGTGAACGAGATTTGCACGGGGTTTAGATTACGTTTTGTGCGCTAGATAATTACCTTTTTAAAAAGGCATAACTAGCCTTCCAAGTGCTCACAGTTTAGACACTAGAGCAGTTTCTGTTAGAGGCATAAAACAATTAAAACTACTGTTAATTATCAGCATTTAGCTTTTCTCGTTTTCACAGAAATGTGAAAGAAATGTGCTCGAGGTTTATAGAACACTGTGGGCGCCAGGTAATTACCTTTTTAAAGAGGCATAACAAGCCTCCCAAGGGCTCACAGTATAGACCCTAGAGCAGTTTATGTTAGAGGCTTGAAACTGTTAAAACGGCTGTTAATTATCAGCATTTGGCTTTTCTCGTTTTCACAGAAATCTGAAAGAGATGTGCCCGAGGTTTAGATTATGTTTTGGGCGCCAGATAATTACTTTTTTAAGGAGGCATAACAAGCCTTCCAAGGGCTCTCAGTTTAGACACTAGAGCAGTTTGTGTTAGAGGCTTGAAAGTGTTAAAACGGCTGTTAATTATCAGCATTTGGCTTTTTTCGTTTTCACAGAAATGTGAAAGAGATGTCCTCGAGGTTTATAGGACATTGTGGGCGCCAGATATTTACCTTTTTAAGGAGGCATAACAAGCCTCCCAAGGGATCACACTATAGACACTAGATCAGTTTCTGTTAGAGGCTTGAAACTACTAAAATGGCTGTTAATTATCAGCATTTGGCTTTTCTCGTTTTCACAGAAATACGAAAGAGATGTGTCCGAGGTTTAGATTACGTTTTGGGCGCCAGATAATTACCTTTTTAAGGAGGCATAACAAGCCTTCCAAGGGCTCTCAGTTTAGACACTAGAGCAGTTTTTGTTAGAGGCTTGAAACTGTTAAAACGGCTGTTAATTATCAGCATTTGGCTTTTCTTGTTTTCACAGAAATGTGAACGAGATGTGCACGAGGTTTAGATTACGTTTTGTGCGCCAGATAATTAAATTTTTAAGGAGGCATAACGAGCCTTCCAAGTGCTCACAGTTTACAGTTTAATTACTTTTTTAAGGAGGCATGACATGCCTCTTAAGGGCTCACAGTTTAGGCACTAGAGCAGTTTCTGTTAGAGGCTTGAAACAGTTAAAACGGCTGTTAATTATAAGCATTTGGCTTTTCTCGTTTTCACAGATATGTGAACGAGATGTGCCCGCGGTTTAGATTACGTTTTGTGCGCCAGATAATTTCCTTTTTAAGGAGGCATAACAAGCCTCCCAAGGGCTCTCAGTTTAGACACTAGAGCAGTTTCTGTTAGAGGCTTGAAACTGTTAAAACGGCTGTTAATTATCAGCATTTGGCTGTTCTCGTTTTCACAGAAATGTGAACGAGATGTTCACGGGATTTAGATTACGTTTTGTGCGCCAGATAATTACCTTTTTAAGGAGGCATAACAAGCCTCCCAAGGGCTCTCAGTTTAGACACTAGAGCAGTTTCTGTTAGAGGCTTGAAACTGTTAAAACGGCTGTTAATTATCAGCATTTGGCTTTTCTTGTTTTCACAGAAATGTGAACGAGATTTGCACGGGGTTTAGATTACGTTTTGTGCGCTAGATAATTACCTTTTTAAAAAGGCATAACTAGCCTTCCAAGTGCTCACAGTTTAGACACTAGAGCAGTTTCTGTTAGAGGCATAAAACAATTAAAACTACTGTTAATTATCAGCATTTAGCTTTTCTCGTTTTCACAGAAATGTGCTCGAGGTTTACAGAACACTGTGGGCGCCAGGTAATTACCTTTTTAAAGAGGTATAACAAGCCTCCCAAGGGCTCACAGTATAGACCCTAGAGCAGTTTATGTTAGAGGCTTGAAACTGTTAAAACGGCTGTTAATTATCAGCATTTGGCTTTTCTCGTTTTCACAGAAATCTGAAAGAGATGTGCCCGAGGTGTAGATTATGTTTTGGGCGCCAGATAATTACTTTTTTAAGGAGGCATAACAAGCCTTCCAAGGGCTCTCAGTTTAGACACTAGAGCAGTTTGTGTTAGAGGCTTGAAACTGTTAAAACGGCTGTTAATTATCAGCATTTGGCTTTTTTCGTTTTCACAGAAATGTGAAAGAGATGTCCTCGAGGTTTATCGGACATTGTGGGCGCCAGATATTTACCTTTTTAGGAGGCATAACAAGCCTCCCAAGGGCTCACACTATAGGCACTAGAGCAGTTTCTGTTAGAGGCTTGAAACTATTAAAACGGCTGTTAATTATCAGCATTTGGCTTTTCTCGTTTTCACAGAAATCTGAAAGAGATGTGCCCGAGGTTTAGATAATGTTTTGGGCGCCAGATAATTACTTTTTTAAGGAGGCATAACATGCCTCCCAAGGGCTCTCAGTTTAGACACTAGAGCAGTTTCTGTTAGAGGCTTGAAGCTGTTAAAACGGCTGTTAATTATCAGCATTTGGCTTTTTTCGTTTTCACAGAAATGTGAAAGAGATGTCTTCGAGGTTTATAGGACATTGTGGGCGCCAGATATTTACCTTTTTAAGGAGGCATAACAAGCCTCCCAAGGGCTCACACTATAGACACTAGATCAGTTTCTGTTAGAGGCTGGAAACTACTAGAAATGGCTGTTAATTATCAGCATTTGGCTTTTCTCGTTTTCACAGAAATACGAAAGAGATGTGCCCGAGGTTTAGATTACGTTTTGGGCGCCAGATAATTACCTTTTTAAGGAGGCATAACAAGCCTTCCAAGGGCTCTCAGTTTAGACACTAGAGCAGTTTTTGTTAGAGGCTTGAAACTGTTAAAACGGCTGTTAATTATGAGCATTTGGCTTTTCTTGTTTTCACAGAAATGTGAACGAGATTTGCACGGGGTTTAGATTACGTTTTGTGCGCTAGATAATTACCTTTTTAAAAAGGCATAACTAGCCTTCCAAGTGCTCACAGTTTAGACACTAGAGCAGTTTCTGTTAGAGGCATAAAACAATTAAAACTACTGTTAATTATCAGCATTTAGCTTTTCTCGTTTTCACAGAAATGTGAAAGAAATGTGCTCGAGGTTTATAGAACACTGTGGGCGCCAGGTAATTACCTTTTTAAAGAGGCATAACAAGCCTCCCAAGGGCTCACAGTATAGACCCTAGAGCAGTTTATGTTAGAGGCTTGAAACTGTTAAAACGGCTGTTAATTATCAGCATTTGGCTTTTCTCGTTTTCACAGAAATCTGAAAGAGATGTGCCCGAGGTTTAGATTATGTTTTGGGCGCCAGATAATTACTTTTTTAAGGAGGCATAACAAGCCTTCCAAGGGCTCTCAGTTTAGACTATAGAGCAGTTTGTGTTAGAGGCTTGAAACTGTTAAAACGGCTGTTAATTATCAGCATTTGGCTTTTTTCGTTTTCACAGAAATGTGAAAGAGATGTCCTCGAGGTTTATAGGACATTGTGGGCGCCAGATATTTACCTTTTTAAGGAGGCATAACAAGCCTCCCAAGGGCTCACACTATAGACACTAGATCAGTTTCTGTTAGAGGCTTGAAACTACTAAAATGGCTGTTAATTATCAGCATTTGGCTTTTCTCGTTTTCACAGAAATACGAAAGAGATGTGTCCGAGGTTTAGATTACGTTTTGGGCGCCAGATAATTACCTTTTTAAGGAGGCATAACAAGCCTTCCAAGGGCTCTCAGTTTAGGACACTAGAGCAGTTTTTGTTAGAGGCTTGAAACTGTTAAAACGGCTGTTAATTATCAGCATTTGGCTTTTCTTGTTTTCACAGAAATGTGAACGAGATGTGCACGAGGTTTAGATTACGTTTTGTGCGCCAGATAATTAAATTTTTAAGGAGGCATAACGAGCCTTCCAAGTGCTCACAGTTTACAGTTTAATTACTTTTTTAAGGAGGCATGACATGCCTCTTAAGGGCTCACAGTTTAGGCACTAGAGCAGTTTCTGTTAGAGGCTTGAAACAGTTAAAACGGCTGTTAATTATAAGCATTTGGCTTTTCTCGTTTTCACAGATATGTGAACGAGATGTGCCCGCGGTTTAGATTACGTTTTGTGCGCCAGATAATTTCCTTTTTAAGGAGGCACAACAAGCCTCCCAAGGGCTCTCAGTTTAGACACTAGAGCAGTTTCTGTTAGAGGCTTGAAACTGTTAAAACGGCTGTTAATTATCAGCATTTGGCTGTTCTCGTTTTCACAGAAATGTGAACGAGATGTTCACGGGATTTAGATTACGTTTTGTGCGCCAGATAATTACCTTTTTAAGGAGGCATAACATGCCTCCCATGGGCTCACAGTTTAGGCACTAGAGCAGTTTTTGTTAGACGCTTGAAACTGTTAAAACGGCTGTTAATTATCAGCATTTGGCTTTTTTCGTTTTCACAGAAATGTGAAATAGATGTCCTCGAGGTTTATAGGACATTGTGGGCGCCAGATATTTACCCTTTTAAGGAGGCATAACAAGCCTCCCAAGGGCTCACACTATAGACACTAGATCAGTTTCTGTTAGAGGCTTGAAACTACTAAAACGGCTGTTAATTATCAGCATTTGGCTTTTCTCGTTTTCACAGAAATACGAAAGAGATGTGCCCGAGGTTTAGATTACGTTTTGGGCGCCAGATAATTACCTTTTAAGGACGCATAACAAGCCTTCCAAGGGCTCTCAGCTTAGACACTAGAGCAGTTTTTGTTAGAGGCTTGAAACTGTTAAAACGGCTGTTAATTATCAGCATTTGGCTTTTCTTGTTTTCACAGAAATGTGAACGAGATGTGCACGAGGTTTAGATTACGTTTTGTGCGCCAGATAATTACCTTTTTAAGGAGGCATTACGAGCCTTCCAAGTGCTCACAGTTTAGACACTAAAGCAGTTTCTGTTAGAGGCATAAAACAATTAAAACTGCTGTTAATTATCAGCATTTAGGTTTTCTCGTTTTTACAGAAATGTGAAAGAAATGTGCTCGAGGTTTATAGAACACTGTGGACGCCAGGTAATTACCTTTTTAAAGAGGCATAACAAGCCTCCCAAGGGCTCACAGTATAGACACTAGAGCAGTTTATGTTAGAGGCTTGAAACTGTTAAAACGGCTGTTAATTATCAGCATTTGGATTTTCTCGTTTTCACAGATATGTGAAAGAGATGTGCCCGAGGTTTAGATTACGTTTTGGGCGCCAAATAATTACCTTTTTAAGGAGGCGTAACAAGAGTCCCAAGGGCTCACAGTTTAGACACTAGAGCAGTTTCTGTTAGAGGCTTAAAACCGTTAAAACGGCTGTTAATTATCAGCATTTGGCTTTTCTAGTTTTCACAGAAATGTGAACGAGATATGCCCGAGGTTTATAGGACATTTTGGGCGCCAAACAATTACCTTTTTAAGGAGGCATAACAAGCCTCCCAAGGGCTCTCAGTTTAGACACTAGAGCAGTTTCTGTTAGAGGCTTGAAGCTGTTAAAACGGCAGTTATTTATCAGCATTTGGCTTTTCTCGTTTTCACAGAAATGTTAACGAGATGTGCACGGGGTTTAGGCTACGTTTTGTGCGCTAGATAATTGCCTTTTTAAGGAGGCATAACTAGCTTTCCAAGTGCTCACAGTTTAGACACTAGAGCAGTTTCTGTTAGAGGCATAAAACAATTAAAACTACTGTTAATTATCAGCATTTAGCTTTTCTCGTTTTCACAGAAATGTGAAAGAAATATGCTCGAGGTATATAGAACACTGTGGGCGCCAGGTAATTACCTTTTTAAGGAGGCATAACAAGCCTCCCAAGGGCTCACAGTATAGACACTAGAGCAGTTTCTGTTAGAGGCTTGAAACTGTTAAAACGGCTGTTAATTATCAGCATTTGGCTTTTCTCGTTTTCACAGAAACGTGAACGAGATGTGCACGGAGTTTAGATTACGTTTTGTGCGCCAGATAATTACCTTTTTGAGGAGGCATAATAAGCCTCCCAAGGGCTCTCAGTTTAGACACTAGAGCAGTTTCTGTTAGAGGCTTGAAGCTGTTAAAACGGCTGTTAATTATCAGCATTTGGCTGTTCTCGTTTTCACAGAAATGTTAACGAGATGTGCACGGGGTTTAGATTACGTTTTGTGCGCCAGATAATTACCTTTTTAAAAAGGCATAACTAGCCTTCCAAGTGCTCACAGTTTAGACACTAGAGCAGTTTCTGTTAGAGGCATAAAACAATTAAAACTACTGTTAATTATCAGCATTTAGCTTTTCTCGTTTTCACAGAAATGTGAAAGAAATGTGCTCGAGGTTTATAGAACACTGTGGGCGCCAGGTAATTACCTTTTTAAAGAGGCATAACAAGCCTCCCAAGGGCTCACAGTATAGACCCTAGAGCAGTTTATGTTAGAGGCTTGAAACTGTTAAAACGGCTGTTAATTATCAGCATTTGGCTTTTCTCGTTTTCACAGAAATCTGAAAGAGATGTGCCCGAGGTTTAGATTATGTTTTGGGCGCCAGATAATTACTTTTTTAAGGAGGCATAACAAGCCTTCCAAGGGCTCTCAGTTTAGACACTAGAGCAGTTTGTGTTAGAGGCTTGAAACTGTTAAAACGGCTGTTAATTATCAGCATTTGGCTTTTTTCGTTTTCACAGAAATGTGAAAGAGATGTCCTCGAGGTTTATAGGACATTGTGGGCGCCAGATATTTACCTTTTTAAGGAGGCATAACAAGCCTCCCAAGGGCTCACACTATAGACACTAGATCAGTTTCTGTTAGAGGCTTGAAACTACTAAAATGGCTGTTAATTATCAGCATTTGGCTTTTCTCGTTTTCACAGAAATACGAAAGAGATGTGTCCGAGGTTTAGATTACGTTTTGGGCGCCAGATAATTACCTTTTTAAGGAGGCATAACAAGCCTTCCAAGGGCTCTCAGTTTAGACACTAGAGCAGTTTTTGTTAGAGGCTTGAAACTGTTAAAACGGCTGTTAATTATCAGCATTTGGCTTTTCTTGTTTTCACAGAAATGTGAACGAGATGTGCACGAGGTTTAGATTACGTTTTGTGCGCCAGATAATTAAATTTTTAAGGAGGCATAACGAGCCTTCCAAGTGCTCACAGTTTACAGTTTAATTACTTTTTTAAGGAGGCATGACATGCCTCTTAAGGGCTCACAGTTTAGGCACTAGAGCAGTTTCTGTTAGAGGCTTGAAACAGTTAAAACGGCTGTTAATTATAAGCATTTGGCTTTTCTCGTTTTCACAGATATGTGAACGAGATGTGCCCGCGGTTTAGATTACGTTTTGTGCGCCAGATAATTTCCTTTTTAAGGAGGCATAACAAGCCTCCCAAGGGCTCTCAGTTTAGACACTAGAGCAGTTTCTGTTAGAGGCTTGAAACTGTTAAAACGGCTGTTAATTATCAGCATTTGGCTGTTCTCGTTTTCACAGAAATGTGAACGAGATGTTCACGGGATTTAGATTACGTTTTGTGCGCCAGATAATTACCTTTTTGAGGAGGCATAACATGCCTCCCATGGGCTCACAGTTTAGGCACTAGAGCAGTTTTTGTTAGACGCTTGAAACTGTTAAAACGGCTGTTAATTATCAGCATTTGGCTTTTTTCGTTTTCACAGAAATGTGAAATAGATGTCCTCGAGGTTTATAGGACATTGTGGGCGCCAGATATTTACCTTTTTAAGGAGGCATAACAAGCCTCCCAAGGGCTCACACTATAGACACTAGATCAGTTTCTGTTAGAGGCTTGAAACTACTAAAACGGCTGCTAATTATCAGCATTTGGCTTTTCTCGTTTTCACAGAAATACGAAAGAGATGTGCCCGAGGTTTAGATTACGTTTTGGGCGCCAGATAATTACCTTTTAAGGACGCATAACAAGCCTTCCAAGGGCTCTCAGCTTAGACACTAGAGCAGTTTTTGTTAGAGGCTTGAAACTGTTAAAACGGCTGTTAATTATCAGCATTTGGCTTTTCTTGTTTTCACAGAAATGTGAACGAGATGTGCACGAGGTTTAGATTACGTTTTGTGCGCCAGATAATTACCTTTTTAAGGAGGCATTACCAGCCTTCCAAGTACTCACAGTTTAGACACTACAGCAGTTTCTGCTAGAGGCATAAAACAATTAAAACTGCTGTTAATTATCAGCATTTAGGTTTTCTCGTTTTTACAGAAATGTGAAAGAAATGTGCTCGAGGTTTATAGAACACTGTGGACGCCAGGTAATTACCTTTTTAAAGAGGCATAACAAGCCTCCCAAGGGCTCACAGTATAGACACTAGAGCAGTTTATGTTAGAGGCTTGAAACTGTTAAAACGGCTGTTAATTATCAGCATTTGGATTTTCTCGTTTTCACAGATATGTGAAAGAGATGTGCCCGAGGTTTAGATTACGTTTTGTGCGCCAGATAATTTTCTTTTTAAGGAGGCATAACAAGCCTCCCAAGGGCTCTCAGTTTAGACACTAGAGCAGTTTCTGTTAGAGGCTTGAAGCTGTTAAAACGGCAGTTATTTATCAGCATTTGGCTTTTCTCGTTTTCACAGAAATGTTAACGAGATGTGCACGGGGTTTAGGCTACGTTTTGTGCGCTAGATAATTGCCTTTTTAAGGAGGCATAACTAGCTTTCCAAGTGCTCACAGTTTAGACACTAGAGCAGTTTCTGTTAGAGGCATAAAACAATTAAAACTACTGTTAATTATCAGCATTTAGCTTTTCTCGTTTTCACAGAAATGTGAAAGAAATATGCTCGAGGTATATAGAACACTGTGGGCGCCAGGTAATTACCTTTTTAAGGAGGCATAACAAGCCTCCCAAGGGCTCACAGTATAGACACTAGAGCAGTTTCTGTTAGAGGCTTGAAACTGTTAAAACGGCTGTTAATTATCAGCATTTGGCTTTTCTCGTTTTCACAGAAACGTGAACGAGATGTGCACGGAGTTTAGATTACGTTTTGTGCGCCAGATAATTACCTTTTTGAGGAGGCATAATAAGCCTCCCAAGGGCTCTCAGTTTAGACACTAGAGCAGTTTCTGTTAGAGGCTTGAAGCTGTTAAAACGGCTGTTAATTATCAGCATTTGGCTGTTCTCGTTTTCACAGAAATGTTAACGAGATGTGCACGGGGTTTAGATTACGTTTTGTGCGCCAGATAATTACCTTTTTAAGGAGCCATTATTAACCTTCCAACTGCTCACACTTTAGACACTAGAGCAGTTTCTGTTAGAGGCATAAAACAGTTAAAACTAGTGTTAATTATCAGCATTTAGCTTTTCTCGTTTTCACAGAAATGTGAAAGAGATGTGCTCGAGGTTTATAGAACATTGTGGGCGCCAGATAATTACCTTTTTAAAGAGGCATAACAAGCCTCCCAAGGGCTCACAGTATAGACACTAGAGCAGTTTCTGTTAGAGGCTTGAAACTGTTAAAACGGCTGTTAATTATCAGCATTTGGCTTTTCTCGTTTTCACAGATATGTGAAAGAGATGTGCCCGAGGTTTAGATTACGTTTTGTGCGCCAGATAATTTCCTTTTTCAGGAGGTATAACAGGCCTCCCAAGGGCTCTCAGTTTAGACACTAGAGCAGTTTCTGTTAGAGGCTTAAAACCGTTAAAACGGCTGTTAATTATCAGCATTTGGCTTTTCTCGTTTTCACAGAAATGTGAAAGAGATATGCCCGAGGTTTAGATTATATTTTGGCCGCCAAATCTTTACCTTTTTAAGGAGGCATAACAAGCCTCCCAAGGGCTCACAGTTTAGACACTACAGCAGTTTCTGTTAGATTCTAAAAACCGTTAAAACGGCTGTTAATTATCAGCATTTGGCTTTTCTCGTTTTCACAGAAATGTGAACGAGATGTGCCCGAGTTTTATAGGAAATTTTGGGCGCAAAACAATTACCTTTGTAAGGAGGCATAACAAGCATCCAAAGGGCTCACAGTTTAGGCACTAGAGCAGTTTCTGTTAGAGGCTTGAAACTGTTAAAACGGCTATTAATTGTCAGCATTTGGCTTTCCTAGTTTTCACAGAAATGTGAACGAGATATGCCCGAGGTTTATAGGACATTTTGGGCGCCAAATAATTACCTTTTTAAGGAGGCGTAACAAGAGTCCCAAGGGCTCACAGTTTAGACACTAGAGCAGTTTCTGTTAGAGGCTTAAAACTGTTAAAACGGCTGTTAATTATCAGCATTTGGCCTTTCTAGTTTTCACAGAAATGTGAACGAGATATGCCCGAGGTTTATAGGACATTTTGGGCGCCAAACAATTGCCTTTTTAAGGAGGCATAAAAAGCCTCCCAAGGGCTCTCAGTTTAGCCACTAGAGCAGTTTCCGTTAGAGGCTTAAAACCGTTAAAACGGCTGTTAATTATCAGCATTTGGCTTTTCTAGTTTTCACAGAAATGTGAACGAGATATGCCCGAGGTTTATAGGACATTTTGGGCGCCGAATAATTATCTTTTTAGGGAGGCGTAACAAGCCTCCCAAGGGCTCACAGTTTAGACACTAGAGCAGTTTCTGTTAGAGGCTTAAAACCGTTAAAACGGCTGTTAATTATCAGCATTTGGCTTTTCTCGTTTTCACAGAAATGTGAAAGAAATATGCCCGAGGTTTAGATTATATTTTGGGCGCCAAATCTTTACCTTTTTAAGGAGGCATAACAAGCCTCCCAAGGGCTCACAGTTTAGACACTAGAGCAGTTTCTGTTAGATTCTAAAAACCGTTAAAACGGCTGTTAATTATCAGCATTTGGCTTTTCTCGTTTTCACAGAAATGTGAACGAGATGTGCCCGAGGTTTATAGGAAATTTTGGGCGCTAAACAATTACCTTTGTAAGGAGGCATAACAAGCATCCAAAGGGCTCACAATTTAGGCACTAGAGCAGTTTCTGTTAGAGGCTTGAAACTGTTAAAACGGCTATTAATTGTCAGCATTTGGCTTTTCTAGTTTTCACAGAAATGTGAACGAGATATGCCCGAGGTTTATAGGACATTTTGGGCGCCAAATAATTACCTTTTTAAGGAGGCGTAACAAGAGTCCCAAGGGCTCACAGTTTAGACACTAGAGCAGTTTCTGTTAGAGGCTTAAAACCGTTAAAACGGCTGTTAATTATCAGCATTTGGCTTTTCTAGTTTTCACAGAAATGTGAACGAGATATGCCCGAGGTTTATAGGACATTTTGGGCGCCAAACAATTACCTTTTTAAGGAGGCATAAAAAGCCTCCCAAGGGCTCTCAGTTTAGACACTAGAGCAGTTTCTGTTAGAGGCTTGAAACTGTTTCAACGGCTATTAATTGTCAGCATTTGGCTTTTCTAGTTTTCACAGAAATGTGAACGAGATATGCCCGAGGTTTATAGGACATTTTGGGCGCCATATAATTACCTTTTTAAGGAGGCATAACAAGCCTCCCAAGGGCTCACAGTTTATACGCTAGAGCAGTTTCTGTTAAAGGCATAAAACAGTTAAAACTTCAGTTAATTATCAGCATTTGGCTTTTCTCGTTTTCACAGAAAGGTGAAAGAGATGTGCTCGTGGTTTATAGGAAATTTTGGGCGCAAAATAATTACCTTTTTAACAAGCCTCGTAAGAGCTCAGAGTATAGACACTAAAGCAGTTTCTGTTAGAGGCTTGAAACTGTTAAAACGGCTGTTAATTATCAGCATTTGGCTTTTCTCGTTTTCACAGAAATCTGAAAGAGATGTGCACGAGGTTTAAATTATGTTTTGGGCGCCAGATAATTACTTTTTTAAGGAGGCATGACATGCCTCTTAAGGGCTCACAGTTTAGGCACTAGAGCAGTTTCTGTTAGAGGCTTGAAACAGTTAAAACGGCTGTTAATTATCAGCATTTGGCTTTTCTCGTTTTCACAGATATGTGAAAGAGATGTCCTCGAGGTTTATAGGACATTGTGGGCGCCAGATATTTACCTTTTTAAGGAGGCATAACAAGCCTCCCAAGGGCTCACACTATAGACACTAGATCAGTTTCTGTTAGAGGCTTGAAACTACTAAAATGGCTGTTATTTATCAGCATTTGGCTTTTCTCGTTTTCACAGAAATACGAAAGAGATGTGCCCGAGGTTTAGATTACGTTTTTAAGGAGGCATAACAAGCCTTCCAAGGGCTCTCAGTTTAGACACTAGAGCAGTTTTTGTTAGAGGCTTGAAACTGTTAAAACGGCTGTTAATTATCAGCATTTGGCTTTTCTTGTTTTCACAGAAATGTGAACGAGATGTGCACGAGGTTCAGATTACGTTTTGTGCGCCAGATAATTACGTTTTTAAGGAGGCATAACGAGCCTTCCAAGTGCTCACAGTTTAGACACTAGAGCAGTTTCTGTTAGAGGCATAAAACAATTAAAACTGCTGTTAATTATCAGCATTTAGCTTTTCTCGTTTTTACAGAAATGTGAAAGAAATGTGCTCGAGGTTTATAGAACACTGTCGACGCCAGGTAATTACCTTTTTAAAGAGGCATAACAAGCCTCCCAAGGGCTCACAGTATAGACACTAGAGCAGTTTATGTTAGAGGCTTGAAACTGTTAAAACGGCTGTTAATTATCAGCATTTGGCTTTTCTCGTTTTCACAGATATGTGAAAGAGATGTGCCCGAGGTTTAAATTATGTTTTGGGCGCCAGATAATTACTTTTTTAAGGAGGCATGACATGCCTCTTAAGGGCTCACAGTTTAGGCACTAGAGCAGTTTCTGTTAGAGGCTTGAAACTGTTAAAACGGCTGTTAATTATCAGCATTTGGCTTTTCTCGTTTTCACAGATATGTGAAAGAGATGTCCTCGAGGTTTATAGGACATTGTGGGCGCCAGATATTTACCTTTTTAAGGAGGCATAACAAGCCTCCCAAGGGCTCACACTATAGACACTAGATCAGTTTCTGTTAGAGGCTTGAAACTACTAAAATGGCTGTTATTTATCAGCATTTGGCTTTTCTCGTTTTCACAGAAATACGAAAGAGATGTGCCCGAGGTTTAGATTACGTTTTGGGCGCCAGATAATTACCTTTTTAAGGAGGCATAACAAGCCTTCCAAGGGCTCTCAGTTTAGACACTAGAGCAGTTTTTGTTAGAGGCTTGAAACTGTTAAAACGGCTGTTAATTATCAGCATTTGGCTTTTCTAATTTTCACAGAAATGTTAACGAGATGTGCACGGGGTTTAGGCTACGTTTTGTGCGCTAGATAATTACCTTTTTAAGGAGGCATAACTAGCTTTCCAAGTGCTCACAGTTTAGACACTAGAGCAGTTTCTGTTAGAGGCATAAAACAATTAAAACTACTGTTAATTATCAGCATTTAGCTTTTCTCGTTTTCACAGAAATGTGAAAGAAATATGCTCGAGGTATATAGAACACTGTGGGCGCCAGGTAATTACCTTTTTAAAGAGGCATAACAAGCCTCCCAAGGGCTCACAGTATAGACACTAGAGCAGTTTCTGTTAGAGGCTTGAAGCTGTTAAAACGGCTGTTAATTATCAGCATTTGGCTGTTCTCGTTTTCACAGAAATGTTAACGAGATGTGCACGGGGTTTAGATTACGTTTTGTGCGCCAGATAATTACCTTTTTAAGGAGGCATAACTAGCTTTCCAAGTGCTCACAGTTTAGACACTAGAGCAGTTTCTGTTAGAGGCATAAAACAGTTAAAACTAGTGTTAATTATCAGCATTTAGCTTTTCTCGTTTTCACAGAAATGTGAAAGAGATGTGCTCGAGGTTTATAGAACATTGTGGGCGCCAGATAATTACCTTTTTAAAGAGGCATAACAAGCCTCCCAAGGGCTCACAGTATAGACACTAGAGCAGTTTCTGTTAGAGGCTTGAAACTGTTAAAACGGCTGTTAATTATCAGCATTTGGCTTTTCTCGTTTTCACAGATATGTGAAAGAGATGTGCCCGAGGTTTAGATTACGTTTTGTGCGCCAGATAATTTCCTTTTTCAGGAGGTATAACAGGCCTCCCAAGGGCTCTCAGTTTAGACACTAGAGCAGTTTCTGTTAGAGGCTTGAAACTGTTAAAACGGCTGTTAATTATCAGCATTTGGCTTTTCTCGTTTTCACAGAAATGTGAAAGAGATGTGCTCGAGGTTTATAGAACATTGTGGGCGCCAGGTAATTACCTTTTTAAAGAGGCATAACAAGCCTCCCAAGGGCTCACATTATAGACACTAGAGCAGTTTCTGTTAGAGGCTTGAAACTGTTAAAGCGGCTGTTAATTATCAGCATTTGGCTTTTCTCGTTTTCACAGAAATGTGAAAGAGATGTGCTCGAGGTTTATGGGACATTTTGGGCGCCAAATAATTGCGTTGTTAAGGAGGCACATCAACCCTCCCAAGGGCTCACAGTTTAGGCACTAGAGCAGTTTCTGTTAGAGGCTTGGAACTGTTAAAACGGCTGTTAATTATCAGCATTTGGCTTTTTTCGTTTTCAAAGAAATGTGAAAGAGATGTCTTCGAGGTTTATAGGATATTGTGGGCGCCAGATAATTAGCTTTCTATGGAGGCATAAACAAGCCTCCCAAGGGCTCACAGTATAGCCACTAGAGCGGTTTCTGTTAGAGGCTTGAAACTGTTAAAGCGGCTGTTAATTATCAGCATTTGGCTTTTCTCGTTTTCACAGAAATGTGAACGAGATGTGCCCGAGGTTTAGATTACGTTTTGGGCGCCATATAATTACCTTTTTAAGGAGGCATAAAAAGCCTCCCAAGGGCTCTCAGTTTAGACACTAGAACAGTTTCTGTTAGAGGCTTGAAACTGTTAAAACGGCTGTTAATTATCAGCATTTGGCTTTTCTCGTTTTCACAGAAATGTGAACGAGATGTGCACGGGGTTTAGATTACGTTTTGTGCGCCAGATAACAGCCTTTTTAAGGAGGCATAACAAGCCTTCCAAGTGCTCACAGTTTAGACACTAGAGCAGTTTCTGTTAGAGGCATAAAACAGTTAAAACTACTGTTAATTATCAGCATTTAGCTTTTCTCGTTTTCACAGAAATGTGAAAGAGATGTGCTCGAGGTTTATAGAACATTGTGGGCGCCAGGTAATTACCTTTTAAAGAGGCATAACAAGCCTCCCAAGGGCTCACATTATAGACACTAGAGCAGTTTCTGTTAGAGGCTTGAAACTGTTAAAACGGCTGTTAATTATCAGCATTTGGCTTTTCTCGTTTTCACAGATATGTGAAAGAGATGTGCCCGAGGTTTAGATTACGTTTTGTGCGCCAGATAATTTCCTTTTTAAGGAGGCATAACAGGCTTCCCATGGGCTCTCAGTTTAGACACTAGAGCAGTTTCTGTTAGAGGCTTGAAACTGTTAAAACGGCTGTTAATTATCAGCATTTGGCTGTTCTCGTTTTCACAGAAATGTGAACGAGATGTTCACGGGATTTAGATTACGTTTTGTGCGCCAGATAATTACCTTTTTAAGGAGGCATAACAAGCCTCCCAAGGGCTCTCAGTTTAGACACTAGAGCAGTTTCTGTTAGAGGCTTGAAACTGTTAAAACGGTTGTTAATTATCAGCATTTGGCTTTTCTCGTTTTCACAGAAATGTGAACGAGATGTGCACGAGGTTTAGATTACCTTTTGGGCGTCAGATAATTACCTTTTTAAGGAGGCATAACAAGCCTCCCAAGGGCTTTCAGTTTAGACACTAGAGCAGTTTCTGTTAGAGGATTGAAGCTGTTGAAACGGCTGTTAATTATCAGCATTTGGCTTTTCTCGTTTTCACAGAAATGTGAACGAGATGTGCACGAGGTTTAGATTACGTTTTGGGCGTCAGATAATTACCTTTTTAAGGAGGCATAACAAACCTCCCAAGGGCTCTCAGTTTAGACACTAGAGGAGTTTCTGTTAGAGGCTTGAAGCTGTTAAAACGGCTGTTAATTATCAGCATTTGGCTGGGCTGGTTTTCACAGAAATGTGAACGAGATGTGCACGGGGTTTAGATTACGTTCTGTGCGCCAGATAATTACCTTTTTAAGGAGACTTAACAAGCCTTCCAAGGGCTCACAGTTTGGACACTAGAGCAGTTTCTGTTGGGTGTATAAAACAGCGAAAACTGCTGTTAAATATCAGCATTTAGCTTTTCTCGTTTTCACAGAAATGTGAAAGAGATGTGCTCGAGGTTTATGGGACATTTTGGGCGCAAATAATTGCGTTTTTAAGGAGGCACATCAACCCTCCCAAGGGCTCACAGTTTAGGCACTAGAGCAGTTTCTGTTAGAGGCTTGGAACTGTTAAAACGGCTGTTAATTATCAGCATTTGGCTTTTTTCGTTTTTCAAAGAGATGTGAAAGAGATGTCTTCGAGGTTTATAGGATATTGTGGGCGCCAGATAATTAGCTTTCTATGGAGGCATAACAAGCCTCCCAAGGGCTCACAGTATAGACACTAGAGCGGTTTCTGTTAGAGGCTTGAAACTGTTAAAGCGGCTGTTAATTATCAGCATTTGGCTTTTCTCGTTTTCACAGAAATGTGAACGAGATGTGCCCGAGGTTTAGATTACGTTTTGGGCGCCATATAATTACCTTTTTAAGGAGGCATAAAAAGCCTCCCACGGGCTCTCAGTTTAGACACTAGAACAGTTTCTGTTAGAGGCTTGAAACTGTTAAAACGCTGTTAATTATCAGCATTTGGCTTTTCTCGTTTTCACAGAAATGTGAACGAGATGTGCACGGGGTTTAGATTACGTTTTGTGCGCCAGATAACAGCCTTTTTAAGGAGGCATAACAAGCCTTTCAAGTGCTCACAGTTTAGACACTAGAGCAGTTTCTGTTAGAGGCATAAAACAGTTAAAACTACTGTTAATTATCAGCATTTAGCTTTTCTCGTTTTCACAGAAATATGAAAGAGATGTGCTCGAGGTTTATAGAACATTGTAGGCGCCAGGTAATTACCTTTTTAAAGAGGCATAACAAGCCTCCCAAGGGCTCACATTATAGACACTAGAGCAGTTTCTGTTAGAGGCTTGAAACTGTTAAAACGGCTGTTAATTATCAGCATTTGGCTTTTCTCGTTTTCACAGATATGTGAAAGAGATGTGCCCGAGGTTTAGATTACGTTTTGTGCGGCAGATAATTTCCTTTTTAAGGAGGCATAACAAGCCTCCCATGGGCTCTCAGTTTAGACACTAGAGCAGTTTCTGTTAGAGGCTTGAAACTTTTAAAACGGCTGTTAATTATCAGCATTTGGCTTTTCTCGTTTTCGCAGAAATGTGAACGAGATGTGCACGAGGTTTAGATTACGTTTGTGCGCCAGATGATTACCTTTTTAAGGAGGCATAACAAGCCTCCCAAGGGATCACCGTTTATACGCTAGAGCAGTTTCTGTTAAAGGCATAAAACAGTTAAAACTTCAGTTAATTATCAGCATTTGGCTTTTCTCGTTTTCACAGAAAGGTGAAAGAGATGTGCTCGAGGTTTATGGGACATTTTGGGCGCCAAATAATTACCTTTTTAAGGAGGTGTAACAAGCCTCGTAAGAGCTCACAGTATAGACACTAAAGCAGTTTCTGTTAGAGGCTTGAAACTGTTAAAAACGGCTGTTAATTATCAGCATTTGGCTTTTCTCGTTTTCACAGAAATCTGAAAGAGACGTGCCCGAGGTTTAGATTATGTTTTGGGCGCCAGATAATTATCTTTTTAAGGAGGCATAACATGCCTCCCAAGGCTCTCAGTTTAGGCACTAGAGCAGTTTCTGTTAGAGCTTGAAACTGTTAAAACGGCTGTTAATTATCATCATTTGGCCATTTTCGTTTTCACAGAAATGTGAAAGAGATGTACTCGAGGTTTATAGAACATTGTGGGCGCCAGATATTTACCTTTTTAAGGAGGCATAACAAGCCTCCTAAGGGCTCACAGTATACACACTTAGAGGTTTGAAACTGTTTAAACGGCTGTTAATTATCAGCATTTGGCTTTTCTCGTTTTTACAGAAATGTGAAAGAGATGTGCCCGAGGTTTAGATTACGTTTTGGGCGCCAGATAATTACCTTTTTAAGGAGGCATAACAAGCCTCCTAAGGGCTCTCAATTTAGACACTAGAGCGGTTTCTGTTAGAGGCTTGAAACTGTTAAAACGGCTGTTAATTATCAGCATTTGGCTTTTCGCGTTTTCACAGAAATGTGAACGAGATGTGCACGGGGCTTAGATTACGTTTTGGGAGTCAGATAATTACCTTTTTAAGGAGGCATAACAAGCCTCCCAAGGGCTCACAGTTTAGGCACTAGAGCAGTTTCTGTTAGAGGCTTAGAACTGTTAAAACGGCTGTTAATTATCAGCATTTGGCTTTTTTCGTTTTCAAAGAAATGTGAAAGAGATGTCTTCGAGGTTTATAGGATATTGTGGGCGCCAGATAATTAGCTTTCTATGGAGGCATAACAAGCCTCCCAAGGGCTCACAGTATAGACACTAGAGCAGTTTCTGTTAGAGGCTTGAAGCTGTTAAAACGGCTGTCAATTATCAGCATTTGGCTGTTTTCGTTTTCACAGAAATGTGAACGAGATGTGCACGGGGTTTAGATTACGTTTTGTGCGCCAGATAACTGCCTTTTTAATTTTAATTTAATTTTAATTTTAATTTTAATTTTGGTGGGGGCGACTGCCCCCATTTATTTGGCTTAATACAAGCTATAACTTAAAACATAAACTTAAACTAAAACTTAAAACTAAGGTTGGTTGGAGTGGTGAAGGAAAACAGATTTGAGGTAGGAAGTAGTGCGGTGAAAGTCAAAGACGGTACGGTTTGAGTTGATTTGACGTAGCATACGGGAGATTGGTTCGTTCGCGCCATAGGAGGTGTGATGGGTTGGTAGATAGAAGAGTCGAGGGGTACGTAGGTTACGAGGGTTAGTGTTGAGGAAAATGGAGTTGTGAAGGGACGCGCATTCAACGTGACCTGAAAGGAGTCGATGAATGAAGAGAAAGTCTGCCTCATCTCTGCGATCTTCGAGGGTGTTTAAGTTGATAAGGTTGAGACGATTTTGATAGGGGGGTAGATTAAAAGGATCGTCCCAGGGCATACCTCGAAGAGCAAATCGAAGAAAACGACGCTGAATGCTTTCAATTCTCGAGATATGAACACGATGATATGGGGACCATACTTGACTGGCATACTCTAGGAGGGGGCGAACAAAGGTAATATAGAGGGACCTGGTCACGTATGGGTTGGTGAATTCTTTGGACCACCGTTTTACAAAACCTAGTGCAGAGTTGGCTGTGAGGATTATCTCATCCATATGTAAACGGAAGTTGAGCTCGCTGTCACACAAAATGCCGAGGTCGCGAAGAGACTGTACGGAGGAGATAGGTTGGTTATTTAGAAGATAGAGTCGGGGAGGAGATTGGTTCCGCTTATGTGAGAAGGTGATGGATTGGCATTTGGCGATGTTAAGTTCCAAAGAATTTTTGAGGCACCAGATCGAGAAACTATCAAGATCTTGTTGAAGGAGGAAAGAGTCATGGGGGGAGGAAATGGTTTTGAAAAATTTGGTATCGTCGGCGTAAAGGGAGACAGACGAGTGTTTGATGATCATATCGAGATCATTTATGGTTAATATAAAAAGAAGGGTACCGAGATGACTGCCTTGTGGAACTCCAGAGGTGGCCAAAAATGGAGCGGACTGGGCTGACCTAAAACGAACACTGTAAAAACGGTTTTCGAGGTAAGAGGATATCCATTTTAACAATATGGGTTCAAAGCCGAGGGCAGACAATTTAAAGATAATTAACCGATGAGAGATTTTATCGAAGGCTTTGCTAAAATCGGTTGCAACTGCATCGACTTCATTGCCATTCTCTAGGGCAGAGAGGGCAAAGGATACGAATTCAACGAGATTTGTGGTGGTTGACCTACCCTTTAAGAAGCCATGTTGTCTAGGGGAAATAAGTGATTTGCATTGGAAGCTTAGAGCTTCATACAAAATACTTTCGAAGAGTTTGGGTATATGGGAGAGTTTAGCGATGGGACGATAGTTGGTTATTTCATTCTTTGATCCTTTCTTGTGGATCGGGGTTATGAAGGAGGTTTTCCAAACCTGAGGAAATTCTCCTTGTGAAAGGGATAGACGGAAGAGATTAGAAAGGGCAAGGGAAAGAGAGGAAGAACATTTTTTAAGAAATATGGCAGGGAGGCCATCTGGGCCGGGTGTGAATTCGTCATTGAGTTGGTGTAATTTATGTTCGATATAAGACGGATCAAAAATTTGAGAGAGAAGTGGGCCATTGGAGAAGTTCAGTAGGTAACTAAAATAGGATGGATCTGGTACAAAGGAGTCGTTGGTGAAGGATTGTTTAAAAAATGTGGCAAATAGGTTGGCAATGGTGAGTGGATCGCTTGATGACCTGTTGTTGAAAGAGAGAGAAGGAGGGTAACCATCGGACTTTCTTTTGTAGTTAACAAATTGAAAAAAGGACTTAGGGTGGTTTATAAGGTCGACTTGCGCATTGTTAAGGTAGCGCTGGTAAAGGGAATCGTAAAGTTCGGTGAAATGAAGATAAGCACCAAGATAGTTGGAATAGTCGGTAAAGGATCTGGTACGCAGGAAAACAGCCCATAACTTATTTCTCTTATTTCGTAAGGAACGAAGCTTGCGATTATACCAGGGAGGACTAGTAGATGATGTTTTAAGGCGGGAAAACGGAACGTAAAGGGAAAAAGAATTAAATATTTCTTTATAAAAAATGGATAAGGCATCATTTATACTTAGGTTGTGAAAGTTAAAGAGGGATCTGCTGAGATATTCACTGATTTTGTGAAAGTTTGCTTTATGAAAGTCGTGGGATGAGAGAGTTGTGGGGGGAGTGGACTGGGATGAAGAGTTATGAAAAAATGAAAGTAGAAGGGGGGGATGGTAGTTATCGATTGTTGAGAGAGATAGGGGACAAAGTGAGACTGAGGAGTTAATTGGATCTGTTGTGAAAATAAGGTCTAATTGCCTGCCCATATAATTGGATATACCACTGACTTGGCATAGACTTGAGTCTGTTAAGCGATCTAAGAAGAGACATTCCTTAGCTGAGATAGCATTTGAAGCGATGAAAAACGATTGATCATCTGATGGCGTCCACTGTAGCTGAGGAAGATTAAAGTCGCCGAAAATAAGGATATCATCAATAGGGTCTGACAGGTCAATTAAATGATCGATCGCATCAATAACAAATTGGTAAGATTCGATAGGTTGAGCTGGTAGGATGTAGCAACATATAACGTAAAGGGACTTGAGAGGCAGTGATATTTTTATTGCGACAAAGTCGGCTTTAGAGGATGAAGAAATTGTAATGGGAGAAGAGTTAAGGCTGTTGTCCATCGCCAGTAGGACGCCTCGACAGGGGGAATCTTTATTTGTGCGGGTAGGATCGTCGTCGCGGAAAACATTAAAAGTATGAGGGAACAATTCCTGGTTCTTTATGTCGGGAATCAAATTGGTTTCGGTCAAGGCGTAAATATCAAAGGGAAGAGCATGCGATTGACGTAGGACAGCATTGGTTTTAGAGCGAAGACCTCTTACATTCTGGTAGTAAAATGTAAGAGGGATGTTGTGGGGTGGAGGTGTGAGGCAGGATGGTTTAAGCGCTGGCAAGGGAGGCACGTTATGGACGATTTGTCGTGAAAAATTTGTCGTGGTCGGCTCGGCTTCGCTGTAGGTGTGATACTCCTTTAGAGTGAACATAGTTGCCGAATGCAGCAAGGTCGTCTGCTACTTTCTGAGGGGACATGTTAAATATCTCGTGGTACCTGACATAAAGGTTCCTGAGACTGATAGGGTCGGTAGGGAGGCCTTCTTGCTGGATGGAAACCATGACGCTGGTTTTGGTTTTCCCTTCGTAGCAGACCGAGTCAGATTTGTCATGTAAATAGGCAAGAAAGAGACGAATGTTTTCATATATCTTTCGTTCTCTGAGCCTAGAGAGAGCATATCGACTTTCTGTAGTGCCATTGGTTTGCTGTGTTAGTTTAACAGTGGGGGGAAAAGGGGTTCAAGAATAGGAGCATTGGAGGAGGGAGATAGAGATAAATGATTGGATATGGAGTTGGACGAGCGATGAGATGTGGGGTTTAAGGTATGGGAGTTAATGAAGTTAGGGTACTTAGCTCCAGTTTTAAGGTCGAAGTTGGGAATTGGGTTGCTAGCTGGGTTTGGTGGCGTAGAAGGTTGAGAAGGAATAATATGGGTGGTTGGGTTTAAGTTGAAAGAGACGCGTTGGCGCGGGGACTTCGGTGGAACGGGGGGAATTGGTGGATTAGAAGATTGGTGTGTAAGGGCTTTGTGCCGGATAAGTGAGGAGGGAGGACTAAAATTGGGGAATAAGTTTGTTTTGAAGCTCCAGTTGGGGTCGAGATTAAAGCTTCGTTTTTTGGAAGCATATTTTTTATTTGGAAGGGGGTTGGAAAGGGGTCTTTTTTTAAGTTTATTATTAACACTACGATTATTTTTAACACTTTCATTACTCTCGAGATGAGCGTTTTCTCGTTCTTCAGAGCATTTTGAAATTCTTATCTTCCCAGGTTTAGTTGTCTTACCAGGAGGAGTAGGGAACAACCACGAATATTTGGTTGGGATGTTGACTTTGAAGCTGCAGGAACTGTTGGAGTCAGCGGGGGAAATCATCTGGCACTCGCTAATGGTGATAGCGTAACTTCGGTGAAAGAAATTCCGCACCCAAGAAACATCAGAGTGTTGAGGGGCCCCTTCAACGAAGAATGCCGTATGGTTTCCCTGTTTCAGCTTTTCGAGTCTGTTTTTCCATTCGGAGGGGGTCCATGAAGTTCCAAAGTGATTGAGCAGTTTGCGTGGAGCGGCGACGGGCGGGATTTTAGTTGGTAAAGGCAAGACGGTTTCGGTTTCTGTTGTTAGGGTGGCGGGAGGAGTATTTGAAAATGATGGCAAATGAGACTCCGTGTCTACTAATTCATTATGAATTGAGACATTGTACGGGGAACTAGCCTGGTACTGAATTTGATCGGGTATTCCATCGATTTTGTGGGAAGCCAATCTCACTTCTTTACCGATTTCGGCAACGGTCAATCGAGTTGCTATGAGTTCCTCGCTGATATCAATCATTTTTAGGGTCAGGTCATCGAGCGTAGAATCTGATGGATGCGGGATGTGATGTGTTGTTTTGGAGGAGGATTCAAAAAGCAAGTCGAGATCAGTACGGAGAAGGTTGTGTGGAATTTGTTTCCACAAAAAAGAAATAAAAATAAAGCAAAAGGAATAATAAAAAAATTAAAAAGATTTATTTTATTAATTTATATTTTTTTGATGTTGCCTGCTCGGCTTCCTAATTACAACTGACTATCGGAAAAGAATGCTAAAGCGAAGGTAATATGCTTGTGGTATGTACAGTAAAATTCTGCATTGTCTTGTACATAGACAAATAACATACCACAGCATCACGCCATAAAGTAGCGGCTCGATTGTGTGAAAGAAATTATATTACAGTGGCGTATACGAGTGGCAAAAAGTAATTTATACAGTGGTGTCGCGAAGTTGCGCTACAATACTCCCCTTCGGCAAAAAAAAACAAAAATTAAATATATATATATGTAAATAATAATTATGTAGTTATTTCCGAAGGTTAAATCGGACGCGCCTTAATGGAGTAGATGTATACGACGGATCACTGTTATTGCTGGGGCGATATGATGATGATGAGTAACCGGATTGGCCTTGTTGTGATGTTTCTGGTGTGGTCGTTACGGTTGGTTGCTCTAGGATGGTGTTATTGCTGGTGTTGTCGTTATTGTCTGCTGTGTTGTAGTCGGCATTGCTCAAGGTGAACACAGGCTTCAACCTATCGATGGATATAGTTGATGATCGACCACAAATGTCCACGATGAAGTATTTTTCATGTCTTGAAACAACTCGGTATGGACCTTCGTACGGTGGAGTGAAGGCACTATGTGATGCATCAAGGCGGACTAGGACATGGGAGCAGGTGGCAAGCTCCTTGAATATGAACACATTCCGTTGACCATGACAAGATTCGCAAACTGCATCCTCAGATGTTCGGCGATATCTTTGGGTGATAAATAATTAGAAGGAGATGGCACGAGAAACTCACCAGGTAATCGAAGCGGCTCTCCATAGACGATATCAGATGAAGTAGTACCCAAGTCATCCTTCCATACTGTGCGAATGCCCAACAATACTATTGGTAATGTGTCAACCCAAGTCGAGCTTTCATGGCACCGAATAGCAGCTTTCAGTTGTCGATGTAAGCGCTCGACCATACCATTTGATTGCGGGTGGAATGTCGTTGTATGAATGTGTTTGCTGCCGAGCAGTTGACTGAGAGCATTGAACAGCTGGCTCTCAAATTGCACTCCTTGGTCAGTGGTTATCCGCAATGGCACACCGTAACGGCATATCCAACCGGCGAATATTTTCCTAGCCACGCATTCGGCTCCAGTGTCCTCTAACGGAAAAGCTTCAGGGAAACGTGAGAAGCGGTCTATGATCGTTAGGCAGTAACGATATCCTCTTGATGGTACGTATGGTCCAATAATGTCGACGTGTATGTGCTCGAATCTGCGGGTGCGTCCAGCTGGAAAGTTGTTGATTGGGGATACAACGTGGCGAGAAATTTTGTTGCGTTGGCAAGCCAGACACGCCCGAGACCAGCGACGACAATCCTTCTTCAAACCAGGCCAGACATATCGCTGTGAGACAAGTTTAACGGATGCGTTCGCACCAGGGTGACTTACACTGTGAAGAGATGAGAAAATCCGCTGACGGAGACTATTTGGCACATAAGGGCGAGCTAGCTTCCCATTGACATCACAGTAAATCGGCAGGTCGTGTTCCGGGACGCTTACAGGTTGAAGATGAAGTGCGTCTTGTGATGGATTTCGGAGGCGGTGCTGGAGTTCTTCGTCAGTGGCTTGGGCTTGGGCGAGGTCAGTAGCGGACACAACAGTAGCGATTGCCTCAACACGTGACAAGGCGTCAGCGACAACATTGTCCTTCCCAGATATATGTCGGATGTCGGTCGAAAATTGGCTGATGAAATCGAGACGACGAAATTGCCACGGCGTTGCCTTTTCTGGGTTCTGCGAGAAGGCGTGAAGTAGCGGTTTGTGGTCAGTGTAGATCGAAACGTTGCATCCTTCTAGCAAGTGCCTGAACTTGCGCACTGCCGCGTAAACTGCATGTAATTCTAGGTCGTAGGGGCTTCGTTTCCTCAGGGCTGGTTGCAGTTTCTGGCTGAAAAACGCGAGGGGCTCCCAAACTGTACCTCTTCGTTGTTGTAGAACTGCACCTATAGATGTAAGAGACGCGTCAGTAAAAAGAGCCCACGGTAAATTAGTGTCCGGGTACATGAGAACGTGGCATTACGAAGCTGCTCTTTACATGCTGTGAAAGCTTGTTCTCGTTCTGCTGTCCAGTTGATTCGGTCTGAATTTTTGATGTTAGAGCCCTGCAGGCACTCATGGAGAGGGGCTTGGCACGTCGCTGCGTTTTTCTGAAATTTACGATAGAAATTTATTATACCAAGGAACTCACGCAACTGTTTGATGGTATCTGGGCGATGGAAGTTGATGATGGCCTCTACTCTTTCTGGCGGAGGACGAATGCCTTCTGCGGAAACATGGTATCCGAGGAGATTAACTTCGGATTTGCCAAAATAGCATTTTGCAGAGTTGACCACGATTCCGAACTCGGATAAACGCTTGAAGAGAATGCGGAGGTGACTTCGGTGTTCGCTATCGTCTCTGAATGCTACCAAAATATCGTCTATGTACGGAAACACAAAGTCGAGTTCCCTTGTGACTTCGTCAATGAACCTTTGAAAGGTCTGTGCTGCGTTGCGAAGGCCAAAAGTCATGAATGGGAACTCGAACAGACCAAATGGCGTAATGATCGCTGTTTTACAAATGTCGTCCGGCGCCACAGGAATCTGGTTGAAAGCACGTACCAGGTCGATCGTAGAAAACACATGCTTCCCAGCGAGATTTGATGTAAAGTCCTCGAGGACTCGAACTGGATATCGGTCTGGCACTGTTCGGGCGTTGAGCTCCCGATAGTCACCACAGGGTCGCCAATCTCCATTCTTTTTCGGCGCTAAGTGAAGTGGTGATGACCAAGGGCTCGTTGAGCGACGGGCAATACCAAGTTTTAGCATCTTATCGAATTCCTGCTTGGCAATGGCAAGTCGGTCTGGAGCAAGGCGGCGTGCTTTAGTCGACAGCGGGGAGCCAGGTGTAGTCGTGATGTGGTGCTGGGTTGCATGCTTAACTGGTTTGCAAATCCCCTCGGGCTTGGTGATGTTGGGGAATTCGGCTAATATGTGCAACCATGACGAAGTGTTGGGTAGCACTTTGACCGATGAAACATCTGCAATGGCATATGTGACGCAGGCCACTGAAAATCCGGTCGATGAATCCAGGAGGCGACTGTTCTTCAAGTCTGGAAGTAAACCAAAATGGGCGAGAAAGTCAGCTCCTATGATAGGTCTTTCGATGTCCGCCACTACGAAGCGCCAAGTAAAATCTCGTCGCAGGCCAAAGTTCAAAGTGAGCAGAATGCAGTCAAAAGTCTTGAATTGGGATCCGTTTGCTCCATAAAGACAATAGCTGGTTTCTGCTTGACGACCTGTTGTGAGCTTTTCCGGGTAGACGCAGAGATCAGCGCCAGTGTCCACGAGAAAGCGGACCTTGGTAGCGCTATCTGATATGAAGAGGCGGCGTGATTGAAGTGCGGAGTCGTATGCCGCCATTAGCGACTCCCTGTTCCGTTTCCCGTAAAGGTACATGGGCTGCAACAATTCTTGGCGAGCTCTCCCCATGTGGTGTGATACCAGCAAACGCTGTTAGGAGAAACCGGTTGCGAACGGGATCTTGAACGGGATCGTGGACGGGGTTGTGGACGACTGTGCACACGTGGACGCTCATGCGTTGAATTTTTAAATGCACTTACCAACTCATTAATCATGGCTTCGAGTCTGGATAGCTGAGGGTCCAAAGGTGTAACAGAATCTGCGTAATTGGTAGCGCCAACAGCCGCTATGTGGTGGGAAGATGAAATTTCCATTATATGGTCGGCGAGCGTTGCTAGCTTTTCTAACGGTGTATCCTGCTGCGTTGCTAAAATCGTTTGGACTGCAGGTGGCAACCTGCTCAACCACTTGGTTCGAAGAATATTGTCAGGAATGTTATCGACAAGACCTTTTAGTTGCCGCAAAAATTGAGACGGTTTCCGGTCACCCAAAATTTCCTTGTCGAGTAGCTGGTGGAGCCTTGTCTCCTGCGATGAGGTTAATCGCTCGATAAGCGCTGCCTTCAGACTCAAGTATGGTGTCACGGCGGGTGGATGAAGGATGATGTCTTGCACTTCAGCGGCGGCGGAGGCATCCAAATGGGAAGACGCAAAGAAAAACTTTGTTGTTTCGTCGGTGATAGCAGCTAGATGAAATTGGCCTTCAAGTTGTGCGAACCATAGAGCGGGTCGATCGGCAGTGAAAGCTGGTGGACGAACCATGAAACGCTGAACTGATGTGTTATCAACGGTTGGAGCACGAGCGTTGTTTGACGATGTTGTTGGATCAGGCATGGCTATAAGTTCTCCGTGCGTCGGGGTCACCAAATGTGGAATTTGTTTCCACAAAAAAGAAATAAAAATAAAGCAAAAGGAATAATAAAAAAATTAAAAAGATTTATTTTATTAATTTATATTTTTTTGATGTTGCCTGCTCGGCTTCCTAATTACAACTGACTATCGGAAAAGAATGCTAAAGCGAAGGTAATATGCTTGTGGTATGTACAGTAAAATTCTGCATTGTCTTGTACATAGACAAATAACATACCACAGCATCACGCCATAAAGTAGCGGCTCGATTGTGTGAAAGAAATTATATTACAGTGGCGTATACGAGTGGCAAAAAGTAATTTATACAGTGGTGTCGCGAAGTTGCGCTACAGTTGATAGAGTCGTTTATGTGTGTGAGTTCGTTGGACTTAAGGAGGTTGGCAAAATTTGTTTTGAGGAAAGATTTAATTCCGTCGAAGTGATATTTGATCACTTCGCTCTCGTTGTCGTGGTTAGATTTGTTTTTCGATAGGTTTTGGATCACTGCCAGTTGCTTTTCGATCATTCTTCCTGTGGACTTGTAAGCATCCACATTACTATCAATGCAGTTTATTGAGTCTTCAATCTTTTCTATTCTGTCCAAAATAGTTCTGCTAATATGATCATTCTCGGTTAGCATCGCATTGATAGACTCGTTGTTGCATTTAATTGCCAACATAACGTGAGCCAAGGTGATCTCTTTGCACTCGTCGCAGTAAAAATTGAAAAGACTGCAATACTCCTTGAGGTAGGTTATGGATCTCCGGGTTAGTCCGATGCATATGGCATGGAATGATTTTCCACAGAGACCATTGCATGCTACCCATTCGGCGTTGGGGTCAACAATTGAGCACAAAACACTAGCACAGCACTTTTCCATTATTAGTTTATTGAGGTTAATTTTTGTTTGGATTTTTTTTGTTTTGTTTTTGTTTTGTTTTGGGGTCAAAACTGGCACAGTTGAGTTTGAGGAATCGGCAGACAAAACTAGGTCGCGAACAACGGTAGATATACTGAGTCGGCAGTTTACGGGACTTTGAAAAAAAGTGGAAAATAATAACTGAACTCGGTATACGGGAGAAAAAGAAAAACACGTCCGCACAGGTTGACAATTGAATAATCAATTGAATCAATTGAATAAGGAGGCATAACAAGCCTTCCAAGTGTTCACAATTTAGACACTAGAGCAGTTTCTGTTAGAGGCATAAAACAGTTAAAACTACTGTTAATTATCAGCATTAAGCTTTTCTCGTTTTCACAGAAATGTGAAAGAGATGTGTTCGAGGTTTATGGGACATTTTGGGCGCCAAATAATTACCTTTTTAAGGAGGCATAACAAACCTACCAAGGGCTCACAGTTTAGGCACTAGAGCAGTTTCTGTTAGAGGCTTGAAACTGTTAAAACGGCTGTTAATTATCTGCATTTGGCTTTTCTCGTTTTCACAGAAATGTGAAAGAGATGTGCCCGAGGTTTAGATTACGTTTTGTGCGCCAGATAATTACCTTTTTAAGGAGGCATAACAAGCCTTCCAAGGGCTCACAGTTTAGTCACTAGAGCAGTTTCTGTTAGAGCCATAAAACAGTTAAAACTACTGTTAATTATCAGCGTTTAGCTTTTCTCGTTTTCACAGAAATGTGAAAGAGATGTTCTCGAGGTTTATGGAACATTGTGGGCGCCAAATAATTACCTTTTTAAGGAGGTGTAACAAGCCTCGTAATAGCTCACAGTATAGACACTAAAGCAGTTTCTGTTAGATTCTTGAAACTGTTAAAACGGCTGTTAATTATCAGCATTTCGCTTTTCTCGTTTTCACAGAAATCTGAAAGAGATGTGCCCGAGGTTTAGATTACGTTTTGGGCGCCAGATAATTACCTTTTAAGGAGGCATAACAAGCCTCCCAAGGGCTCACAGTTTAGACACTAGAACAGTTTCTGTTAGAGGCTTGAAACTGTTAAAACGGCTGTTAATTATCAGCATTTGGCTTTTCTCGTTTTCACAGAAATGTGAAAGAGATGTGCCCGAGGTATAGATTACGTTTTGTGCGCCAGATAATTACCTTTTTAAGGAGGCATAACAAGCCTTCCAAGGGCTCACAGTTTAGTCACTAGAGCAGTTTCTGTTAGAACCATAAAACAGTTAAAACTACTGTTAATTATCAGCGTTTAGCTTTTCTCGTTTTCACAGAAATGTGAAAGAGATGTGCTCGAGGTTTATAGAACATTGTGGGCGCCAAATAATTACCTTTTTAAGGAGGTGTAACAAGCCTCGTAATAGCTCACAGTATAGACACTAAAGCAGTTTCTGTTAGATTCTTGAAACTGTTAAAACGGCTGTTAATTATCAGCATTTCGCTTTTCTCGTTTTCACAGAAATCTGAAAGAGATGTGCCCGAGGTTTAGATTACGTTTTGGGCGCCAGATAATTACCTTTTAAGGAGGCATAACAAGCCTCCCAAGGGCTCACAGTTTAGGCACTAGAGCAGTTTCTGTTAGAGGCTTGAAACTGTTAAAACGGCTGTTAATTATCAGCATTTGGCTTTTTTCGTTTTCACAGAAATGTGAAAGAGATGTCCTCGAGGTTTATAGGACATTGTGGGCGCCAGATATTTACCTTTTTAAGGAGGCATAACAAGCCTCCTAAGGGCTCACAGTATAGACACTAGAGCAGTTTCTGATAGAGGTTTGAAACTGTTAAAACGGCTGTTAATTGTCAGCATTTGGCTTTTCTCGTTTTCACAGAAATGTGAAAGAGATGTGCCCGAGGTTTAGATTACGTTTTAGGCGCCAGATAATTACCTTTTTAAGGAGGCATAACAAGCCTCCCAAGGGCTCTCAGTTTAGACACTAGAGCAGTTTCTGTTAGAGGCTTGAAGCTATTAAAACGGCTGTTAATTATCAGCATTTGGCTGTTCTCGTTTTCACAGAAATGTGAACGAGATGTGCACGGGGATTAGATTACGTTTTGTGCGCCAGATAACTAACTTTTTAAGGAGGCGTAACAAGCCTTCCAAGGGCTCACAGTTTAGACGCTAGAGCAGTTTCTGCTAGAGGCATAAAACAGTTAAAACGGCTGTTAATTATCAGCATTTAGCTTTTCTCGTTTTCACAGAAATGTGAAAGAGAGGTGCCCGAGGTTTAGATTATGTTTTCGGCGCCAGATAATTACCTTTTAAGGAGGCATAACAAGCCTCCCAAGGGCTCACAGTTTAGGCACTAGAGCAGTTTCTGTTAGAGGCTTGAAACTGCTAAAACGGCTGTTAATTATCAGCATTTGGCTTTTCTCGTTTTCACAGAAATGTCAACGAGATGTGCACGAGGTTTAGATTACGTTTTGGGCGTCAGATAACTACCTTTTTAAGGAGGCATAACAAGCCTTCCAAGGGCTCACAGTTTAGACACTAGAGCAGTTTCTGTTAGAGGCATAAAACAGTTAAAACTACTGTTAATTATCAGCATTTAGCTTTTCTCGTTTTCACAGAAATGTGAAAGAGAGGTGCCCGAGGTTTAGATTATGTTTTTGGCGCCAGATAATTACCTTTTAAGGAGGCATAACAATCCTCCCAAGGGCTCACAGTTTAGGCACTAGAGCAGTTTCTGTTAGAGGCTTGAAACTGTTAAAACGGCTGTTAATTATCAGCATTTGGCTTTTTTCGTTTTCACAGAAATGTGAAAGAGGTGTCCTCGAGGTTTATAGAACATTGTGGGCGCCAGATATTTATCTTTTTAAGGAGGCATAACAAGCCTCCTAAGGGCTCACAGTATAGACACTAGAGCAGTTTCTGATAGAGGTTTGAAACTGTTAAAACGGCTGTTAATTGTCAGCATTTGGCTTTTCTCGTTTTCACAGAAATGTGAAAGGGATGTGCCCGAGTTTTAGATTACGTTTTGGGCGCCAGATAATTACCTTTTTAAGGAGGCATAACAAGCCTCCCAAGGGCTCACAGTTTAGGCACTAGAACAGTTACTGTTAGAGGCTTGAAGCTGTTAAATGGCTGTTAATTATCTGCATTTGGCTGTTCTCGTTTTCACAGAAATGTGCACGGGGATTAGATTACGTTTTGTGCGCCATATGACTACCTTTTTGAGGAGGCATAAAAAGCCTCCCAAGGGCTCACAGTTTAGGCACTAGAGCAGTTTCTGTTAGAGGCTTGAAACTGTTAAAACGGCTGTTAATTATCAACATTTGGCTTTTTTCGTTTTCACAGAAATGTGAATGAGATATCCTCGAGGTTTATAGAACATTGTGGGCGCCAGATATTTACCTTTTTAAGGAGGCATAACAAGCCTCCTAAGGGCTCACAGTATAGACACTAGAGCAGTTTCTGATAAAGGTTTGAAACTGTTAAAACGGCTGTTAATTGTCAGCATTTGGCTTTTCTCGTTTTCACAGAAATCTGAAAGAGATGTCCTCGAGGTTTATAGAACATTGTGGGCGCCAGATATTTACCTTTTTAAGGAGGCATAACAAGCCTCCTAAGGGCTCACAGTATAGACACTAGATCAGTTTCTGTTAGAGGCTTGAAACTACTAAAACGGCTGTTAATTATCAGCATTTGGCTTTTCTCGTTTTCACAGAAATACGAAAGAGATGTGCCAGAGGTTTAGATTACGTTTAGGGCGCCAGATAATTATCTTTTTAAGGAGGCATAACAAGCCTTCCAAGGGCTCTCAGTTTAGACACTAGAGCAGTTTTTGTTAGAGGCTTGAAACTGTTAAAACGGCTGTTAATTATCAGCATTTGGCTTTTTTCGTTTTCACAGAAATGTGAAAGAGATGTCCTCGAGGTTTATAGGACATTGTGGGCGCCAGATATTTACCTTTTTAAGGAGGCATAACAAGCCTCCTAAGGGCTCACAGTATAGAAACTAGAGCAGTTTCTGATAGAGGTTTGAAACTGTTAAAACGGCTGTTAATTGTCAGCATTTGGCTTTTCTCGTTTTCACAGAAATGTGAAAGAGATGTGCCCGAGGTTTAGATTACGTTTTGGGCGCCAGATAATTACCTTTTTAAGGAGGCATAACAAGCCTCCCAAGGGCTCACAGTATAGACACTAGAGCAGTTTCTGTTAGAGGCTTGAAACTGTTAAAACGGCTGTTAATTATCAGCATTTGGCTTTTTTCGTTTTCACAGAAATGTGAATGAGATGTCAGCGAGGTTTATAGGACATTGTGGGCGCCAGATATTTACCTTTTTAAGGAGGCATAACAAGCCTCCTAAGGGCTCACAGTATAGACACTATAGCAGTTTCTGATAGAGGTTTGAAACTGTTAAAACGGCTGTTAATTGTCAGCATTTGGCTTTTCTCGTTTTCACATAATTGTGAAAGAGATGTGCCCGAGGTTTAGATTAGGTTTTGGTCGCCAGATAATTACCTTTTTAAGGAGGCATAACATGCCTCCCAAGGGCTCACAGTATAGACACTAGAGCAGTTTCTGTTAGAGGCTTGAAACTGTTAAAACGGCTGTTAATTATCAGCATTTGGCTTTTCTCGTTTTCACAGAAATCTGAAAGAGATGTGCCCGAGGTTTAGATTATGTTTTGGGCGCCAGATAATTACCTTTTAAGTAGGCATAACAAGCCTCCCAAGAGCTCACAGTTTAGGCACTAGAGCAGTTTCTGTTAGAGGCTTGAAACTGTTAAAACGGCTGTTAATTATCAGCATTTGGCTTTTTTCGTTTTCACAGAAATGTGAATGAGATGTCCGCGAGGTTTATAGGACATTGAGGGCGCCAGATATTTACCTTTTTAAGGAGGCATAACACGCCTCCTAGGGGCTCACAGTATAGACACTAGAGCAGTTTCTGTTAGAGGCTTGAAACTGTTAAAACGGCTGTTAATTATCAGCATTTGGCTTTTTTCGTTTTCACAGAAATGTGAAAGAGATGTGCCCCAGGTTTAGATAGCGTTTTGGGCGCCATATAATTACCTTTTTAAGGAGGCATAACAAGCCTCCCAAGGGCTCTCGGTTTAGACACTAGAGCAGTTTCTGTTAGACGCTTGAAACTGTTAAAACGGTTGTTAATTATCAGCATTTGGCTTTTTTCGTTTTCACAGAAATGTGAAAGAGATGTGCCCCAGGTTTAGATTACGTTTTGGGCGCCATATAATTACCTTTTTAAGGAGGCATAACAAGCCTCCCAAAGGCTCTCAGTTTAGACACTAGAGCAGTTTCTGTTAGAGGCTTGAAACTGTTAAAACGGCTGTTAATTATCAGCATTTGGCTTTTTTCGTTTTCACAGAAATGTGAAAGAGATGTGCCCCAGGTTTAGATTACGTTTTGGGCGCCATATAATTACCTTTTTAAGGAGGCATAACAAGCCTCCCAAGGGCTCTCAGTTTAGACACTAAAGCAGTTTCTGTTAGAGGCTTGAAACTGTTAAAACGGCTGTTAATTATCAGCATTTGGCTTTTCTCGTTTTCACAGAAATGTGAAAGAGATGTGCTCGAGGTTTATAGAACATTGTGGGCGCCAAATAATTACCTTTTTAAGGAGGTGTAACAAGCCTCGTAAGAGCTCACAATATAGACACTAAAGCAGTTTCTGTTAGATTCTTGCAACTGTTAAAACGGCTGTTAATTATCAGCATTTGGCTTTTCTCGTTTTCACAGAAATCTGAGAGAGATGTGCCCGAGGTTTAGATTATGTTTTGGGCCCCAGATAATTACCTTTTAAGTAGGCATAACAAGCCTCCCAAGAGCTCACAGTTTAGGCACTAGAGCAGTTTCTGTTAGAGGCTTGAAACTGTTAAAACGGCTGTTAATTATCAGCATTTGGCTTTTTTCGTTTTCACAGAAATGTGAAAGAGATGTCCTCGAGGTTTATAGGACATTGTGGGCGCCAGATATTTACCTTTTTAAGGAGGCATAACAAGCCTCCTAAGAGCTCACAGTATAGAAACTAGAGCAGTTTCTGATAGAGGTTTGAAACTGTTAAAACGGCTGTTAATTGTCAGCATTTGGCTTTTCTCGTTTTCACAGAAATGTGAAAGAGATGTGCCCGAGGTTTAGATTTCGTTTTGGGCGCCAGATAATTACCTTTTTAAGGAGGCATAACAAGCCTCCCAAGGGCTCTCAGTTTGGACACTAGAGCAGTTTCTGTTAGAGGCTTGAAGCTGTTAAAACGGCTGTTAATTATCAGCATTTGGCTGTTCTCGTTTTCACAGAAATGTGAACGAGATGTGCACGGGGATTAGATTACGTTTTGTGCGCCAGATAACTACCTTTTTAAGGAGGCATAACAAGCCTTCCAAGGGCTCACAGTTTAGACACTAGAGCAGTTTCTGTTAGAGGCATAAAACAGTTAAAACTACTGTTAATTATCAGCATTTAGTTTTTCTCGTTTTCACAGAAATGTGAAAGAGAGGTGCCCGAGGTTTAGATTAGGTTTTGGTCGCCAGATAATTACCTTTTTAAGGAGGCATAGCAAGCCTCCCAAGGGCTCTCAGTTTAGACACTAGAGCAGTTTCTGTTAGACGCTTGAAACTGTTAAAACGGTTGTTAATTATCAGCATTTGGCTTTTTTCGTTTTCACAGAAATGTGAAAGAGATGTGCCCCAGGTTTAGATTACGTTTTGGGCGCCATATAATTACCTTTTTAAGGAGGCATAACAAGCCTCCCAAGGGCTCTCAGTTTAGACACTAGAGCAGTTTCTGTTAGAGGCTTGAAACTGTTAAAACGGCTGTTAATTATCAGCATTTGGCTTTTTTCGTTTTCACAGAAATGTGAAAGAGATGTGCCCCAGGTTTAGATTACGTTTTGGGCGCCATATAATTACCTTTTTAAGGAGGCATAACAAGCCTCCCAAGGGCTCTCAGTTTAGACACTAGAGCAGTTTCTGTTAGAGGCTTGAAACTGTTAAAACGGCTGTTAATTATCAGCATTTGGCTTTTCTCGTTTTCACAGAAATGTGAAAGAGATGTGCCCCAGGTTTAGATTACGTTTTGGGCGCCATATAATTACCTTTTTAAGGAGGTATAACATGCCTTCCAAGGGCTCACAGTTTAGTCACTAGAGCAGTTTGTGTTAGAGCCATAAAACAGTTAAAACTACTGTTAATTATCAGCGTTTAGCTTTTCTCGTTTTCACAGAAATGTGAAAGAGATGTGCTCGAGGTTTATAGAACATTGTGGGCGCCAAATAATTACCTTTTTAAGGAGGTGTAACAAGCCTCGTAAGAGCTCACAATATAGACACTAAAGCAGTTTCTGTTAGATTCTTGCAACTGTTAAAACGGCTGTTAATTATCAGCATTTGGCTTTTCTCGTTTTCACAGAAATCTGAGAGAGATGTGCCCGAGGTTTAGATTATGTTTTGGGCCCCAGATAATTACCTTTTAAGTAGGCATAACAAGCCTCCCAAGAGCTCACAGTTTAGGCACTAGAGCAGTTTCTGTTAGAGGCTTGAAACTGTTAAAACGGCTGTTAATTATCAGCATTTGGCTTTTTTCGTTTTCACAGAAATGTGAAAGAGATGTCCTCGAGGTTTATAGGACATTGTGGGCGCCAGATATTTACCTTTTTAAGGAGGCATAACAAGCCTCTTAAGGGATCACAGTATAGAAACTAGAGCAGTTTCTGATAGAGGTTTGAAACTGTTAAAACGGCTGTTAATTGTCAGCATTTGGCTTTTCTCGTTTTCACAGAAATGTGAAAGAGATGTGCCCGAGGTTTAGATTACGTTTTGGGCGCCAGATAATTACCTTTTTAAGGAGGCATAACAAGCCTCCCAAGGGCTCTCAGTTTGGACACTAGAGCAGTTTCTGTTAGAGGCTTGAAGCTGTTAAAACGGCTGTTAATTATCAGCATTTGGCTGTTCTCGTTTTCACAGAAATGTGAACGAGATGTGCACGGGGATTAGATTACGTTTTGTGCGCCAGATAACTACCTTTTTAAGGAGGCATAACAAGCCTTCCAAGGGCTCACAGTTTAGACACTAGAGCAGTTTCTGTTAGAGGCATAAAACAGTTAAAACTACTGTTAATTATCAGCATTTAGTTTTTCTCGTTTTCACAGAAATGTGAAAGAGAGGTGCCCGAGGTTTAGATTATGTTTTTGGCGCCAGATATTTACCTTTTAAGGAGGCATAACAAGCCTCCCAAGGGCTCTCAGTTTAGACACTAGAGCAGTTTCTGTTAGAGGCTTGAAGCTGTTAAAACGACTGTTAATTATCAGCATTTGGCTGTTCTCGTTTTCACAGAAATGTGAACGAGATGTGCACGGGGATTAGATTACGTTTTGTGCGCCAGATAACTACCTTTTTAAGGAGGCATAACAAGCCTTCCAAGGGCTCACAGTTTAGACACTAGAGCAGTTTCTGTTAGAGGCATAAAACAGTTAAAACTACTGTTAATTATCAGCATTTAGTTTTTCTCGTTTTCACAGATATGTGAAAGAGAGGTGCCCGAGGTTTAGATTATGTTTTTGGCGCCAGATATTTACCTTTTAAGGAGGCATAACAAGCCTCCCAAGGGCTCACAGTTTAGGCACTAGAGCAGTTTCTGTTAGAGGCTTGAAACTTTTAAAACGGCTGTTAATTATCAGCATTTGGCTTTTTTCGTTTTCACAGAAATGTGATAGAGATATCCTCGAGGTTTATAGAACATTGTGGGCGCCAGATATTTACCTTTTTAAGGAGGCATAACAAGCCTCCTAAGGGCTCACAGTATAGACACTAGAGCAGTTTCTGATAGAGGTTTGAAACTGTTAAAACGGCTGTTAATTGTCAGCATTTGGCTTTTCTTGTTTTCACAGAAATGTGAAAGAGATGTGCCCCAGGTTTAGATTACGTTTTGGGCGCCATATAATTACCTTTTTAAGGAGGCATAACAAGCCTCCCAAGGAGTCACAGTATAGACACTAGAGCAGTTTCTGTTAGAGGCTTGAAACTGTTAAAACGGCTGTTAATTATCAGCATTTGGCTTTTCTCGTTTTCACAGAAATGTGAAAGAGATGTGCCCGAGGTTTAGATTACGTTTTGTGCGCCAGATAATTACCTTTTTAAGGTTACTTCCATTTCGTGAGTCACCATCTTCCCTTGGTGATTCTTATGAAGCAGCTTTGCGCAGATTTTACAACTTAGAGCGCAAACTTGACAAGAATCTCATATTGAAAAGTGAGTACTCGAAGTTTTTGGACGAATACCTGTCCTTGGGACATATGGAGAAAATTGATCCAAAAAAGGCAGGTAATACCGCGCAAAAATATTTCTTACCACATCATCCTGTGTTTAAAGCAGATAGTTCTACCACAAAACTGAGAGTGGTGTTTGATGGGTCTGCTAAAACTAGAAGCGGAAAATCTATAAATGACATTCTAATGGTTGGACCCACGATTCAATCAGATATATTTTCTTTATTGTATCGGTTTCCTCTTCACCGCTACGTGCTTTGTGCTGATATCGTAAAAATGTATCGGCAAGTTGGAATGAATAAAAACGATTCAAACTTCCAATACATTTTATGGCGTGAAAATCGTTTGGATGATATAGGATTTTTTCAGCTTCAAACCGTGACCTATGGAACTGCACCTGCCGCATTTTTGGCAATCCGCGCTATGTATCAACTGACGAAGGATGAAGGCTCTCGTCTGCCAATTGGGGCAGAGATTGTTGCTAACGATTTTTACGTAGGCAACCTCATGACAGGAGCTGATAACTTGGAAGAGCTAACAAACATAAAGCAGGAGGTGGAATTGTTGCTAAATCTTGGAAAATTTCCTCTCCGAAAATGGTGCTCTAATTCCAAGGATATATTAAAAGATGTAACCGTTGCTGATAGGGAGATAATTCATGAAATACAAGATAACAAATTCATTAAAGCATTAGGAATGGCTTGGAATCCTATTAATGACACATTTTTCTTTTCATACTTAGGTGGAAATCACAAAACTTCGCTTATAACCAAACGGACAGTCTTGTCGGATATTGGAAAATTCTTTGACCCACTTGGAATTCTGAATCCTCTTATAGTGTCCGCAAAAATCTTTCTTCAACACCTCTGGAAAATAAAACTTAACTGGGACGAAAGCTTGCCACAAGACTTGTATACGACATGGAAAACTTTCATTGACGACATGTCATATCTTAACAGAATTAAAATACCTAGGTATGTATTAAATACGCATGCCTTTTCTTCGATTCAGGTTCATGGATTCAGCGATGCCAGTGAAAAGGCTTATGGGGCTGCGATATATCTCCGAACTACCGACCAAAGCGGACACGCTCACATACGCTTAATCTGTGCCAAATCCCGTGTAGCACCAGTAAAAACTGTTACTCTTCCGCGCCTAGATCTGTGTGCTGTAGTCTTACTATCCGAATTATTACATCGAACCATTCCACTCATTAAATTTTCATATGACGCTGTTTTTTGCTGGACTGACTCCACTATCACCCTCTCCTGGATATACTCGAAACACTACCAATGGAAAGCTTTTGTCGCAAATAGGATCGCCAAAATTCATAAGCTTACGGAATCATACCACTGGAGACATGTGCCATCAAATGATAATCCGGTTGATATAGTATCACGTGGCGCATCAGCTAGAGATTTAGTCAAGTTAAATCTATGGTTTGATAGGCCATCATTTCTGAAACAACCTATAGATTTCTGGCCAGCTAAATCCATTCCACACATAAATAAACATTCTCCAGAACAAAAACCACAAACAAAGTTTTCATTTGCAGTCTTTTCCAACCCAACAGATTTAATTCTTAACAACAAATTCGCTAATTCATATTTTCGTCTGCTTCTAGTTTTTGTTTATGTCCGTCGATTTTCATTGAAGAGCCGCATGAAGAATAGAAGAGCAACCATCGACCCTCAAGAAATGGACCAAGCACTCAAGGCTATCGTGAGAAATGTACAAATGGTATATTTTCCTAAAGATTATTCAAGGCTCTCACTCAATAAGCAACTGGACTCTGGTTCGCCATTGGCAAAACTCGCCCCTTTCTTAGATGTCGAGGGTGTCATCCGTGTTGGTGGACGCCTGGTAAACACCGAACTAGACTTTGACGCCAAGCACCCGATACTTCTACCACAAAGCCATACCTTCACTAAGTCCCTAATTTGGTACCACCACGTCAAATATCATCACGCTGCTTGTCAGACACTCCTTAATATTCTTCGCCAGCGTTTCTGGATTTTGTCTGGAAAGCGTGCCATCAACTCAGTAATATCAAGATGCCCTTTATGCTTTCGTTATCGTCCAGTTCATCGGCATCAAATAATGGGAAGCCTACCAGCTGATCGCTCAAAACCATCTCGACCATTTTCGATCTCTGGCGTGGATTATTGTGGACCCTTTCACATTCGGTCTGGTATCCGTGGCAACAAAGGAGTTAAGATTTATGTGGCGGTATTCGTGTGCTTCGCTACAAGAGCATGCCACCTTGAAATGGTAACAAGCCTCACCACCGAAGCCTTTTTGAAAACGCTCAAGCGTTTCATCGCTAGGAGAGGTAAATGCTGTAAAATTTATTCTGATAACGCCACGAATTTTGTAGGTGCAAGAGCTGAGTTACAAGACTTGCGAAGGTTGTTTTTGTCTCAAGATCATCGCTACAGACTTGAAGTCGAATGCCTTAAGGAAGGCATTGAATGGATCTTCTCTCCACCCAGGTCCCCCCATTTTGGGGGACTTTTTGAAGCAGCGGTAAAGGTTGCCAAACATAATATGCTTAAAGTGCTGTCAAGTGCTTCACTTGACTTTGAAGATATGGCCACTATGCTATGTGAAATAGAAGCTATTATGAACTCGAGGCCACTTTCACCGATGTCTACAGACCCCAATGACTTACAAGTTCTCACACCAGGTCATTTTTTAATTGGGGCACCTTTGACCAGTATTCCTGAACCATCTCTATTGGATATTAACCCAAATCGCCTGTCTAGGTATCAGAAAGTCGTCTATTTGCAGCAGTGCTTCTGGAAGCGATGGAAAAGGGAAATTTTACACAATCTACAACTTCGGCAAAAGTGGTGCACCCCTGCACAAAATATACGAATAGGAGACCTAGTCTTACTACATGAAGAGAATACTCCTTCGCGCGAATGGCCTAGTGGACTGATAGTGAATGTGTTAACTGGAAAGGACCAAAAAATTAGGGTAGTTGCAGTAAAAACAAACAAGGGCATTTTTAAGAGAGCTGTCACAAAAATTTCCCGCTTTCCGATCGACATGGAGTCTGATGATGCTGTTGAAAGGCAGACAGACCTTTCAAGGGGGCCGGCTATGTTAAGTAACCCATGAATTTAATAAATTACCTGGAATAATTTTAATGATAATTTGTAATTAAAATGAAGAACACATTTTGAAATGCAATCGAAGATTTAATTTGTTATATTTTGCTTTTAATTTCTTTGTAGTAATCTAGTACATGCATATTTTCTTTCCTTTCAATATCTCTTTCGCTTCGATCTTCGAACTATATAAGAAAGTGAACAAAATTGTAATCTCTCTCTTGCTGCTCATCACTCAATAAAACAAGTCACAAGCCTAAACTACCGCTTTTCATTATCTTTATTTTGTAAAACGCTACACAGTTAAAATTACTGTTAATTATCAGCGTTTAGCTTTTCTCGTTTTCACATAAATGTGAAAGAGATGTGCTCGAGCTTTATAGAACATTGTGGGCGCCAAATAATTACCTTTTTAAGGAGACATAACAAGCCTCCCAAGGGCTCACAGTATAGACACTAGAGCAGTTTCTGTTAGAGGCTTGAAACTGTTAAAACGGCTGTTAATTATCAGCATTTGGCTTTTCTCGTTTTCACAGAAATCTGAAAGAGATGTGCCCGAGGTTTAGATTATGTTTTGGGCGCCAGATAATTACCTTTTTAAGGAGGCATAACAAGCCTCCCAAGGGCTCACAGTTTAGGCACTAGAGCAGTTTTTGTTAGAGGCTTGAAACTGTTAAAACGGCTGTTAATTATCAGCATTTGGATTTTTTTGTTTTCACAGAAATGTGAAAGAAATGTCCTATAGGTTTATAGGACATTGTGGTCGCCAGATATTTACCTTTTTAAGGAGGCATAACAAGCCTCCCAAGGGCTCACAGTATAGACACTAGAGCAGTTTCTGTTAGAGGCTTGAAACTGTTAAAACGGCTGTTAATTATCAGCATTTGGCTTTTCTCGTTTTCACAGAAATCTGAAAGAGATGTGCCCGAGGTTTAGATTATGTTTTGGGCACCAGATAATTACCTTTTTAAGGAGGCATAACAAGCCTCTCAAGGGCTCACAGTTTAGGCACTAGAGCAGTTTCTGTTAGAGGCTTGAAACTGTTAAAACGGCTGTTAATTATCAGCATTTCGCTTTTCTCGTTTTCACACAAATGTGAACGAGATGTGCACGAGGTTTAGATTACGTTTTGTGCGCCAGATAATTACCTTTTTAAACAGGCATAGCAAGCCTCCGAAGGGCTCACAGTTTAGGCACTAGAGCAGTTTCTGTTAGAGGCTTGAAACTGTTAAAACGGCTGTTAATTATCAGCATTTGGCTTTTCTCGTCTTCACAAAACGTTTAGATTACGTTTTGTGCGCCAGATAATCAGATAATTACCTTTTTAAGGAGGCATAACATGCCTTCCAAGGGCTCACAGTATAGACACTAAAGCAGTTTCTGTTAGAGCCATAAAACAGTTAAAACTACTGTTAATTATCAGCGTTTAGCTTTTCTCGTTTTCACAGAAATGTGAAAGAGATGTGCTCGAGGTTTATAGAACATTGTGGGCGCCAAATAATTACCTTTTTAAGGAGGTGTAACAAGCCTCGAAAGAGCTCACATTATAGACACTAAAGCAGTTTCTGTTAGAGGCTTGAAACTGTTAAAACGGCTGTTAATTATCAGCATTTGGCTTTTTTCGTTTTCACAGAAATGTGAAAGAGATGTCCTCGAGGTTTATAGGACATTGTGGGCGCTAGATATTTACCTTTTTAAGGAGGCACAACAAGCCTCCTAAGGGCTCACAGTATAGACACTAGAGCAGTTTCTGATAGAGGTTTGAAACTGTTAAAACGGCTGTTAATTACTCGTATCAGCATTTGGCTTTTCTCGTTTTCACAGAAATATGAAAGAGATGTGCCCGAGGTTTAGATTATGTTTTGCGCGCCAGATAATTACCTTTTTAAGGAGGCATAACAAGCCTCCCAAGGGCTCTCAGTTTAGACACTAGAGCAGTTTCTGTTAGGGGCTTGAAGCTCTTAAAACGGCTGTTAATTATCAGCATTTGGCTGTTCTCGTTTTCACAGAAATGTGAACGAGATGTGCACGGGATTTAGATTACGTTTTGTGCGCCAGATAATCAGATAATTACCTTTTTAAAGAGGCATAACAAGCCTTCCATGGGCTCACAGTTTAGACACTAGAGCAGTTTCTGTTAGAGGCATAAAACAGTTGAAACTACTGTTAATTATCAGCATTTAGCTTTTCTCATTTTCACAGAAATGTGAAAGAGATGTGTTTGACGTTTATGGGACATTTTGGGCGCCAAATAATTACCTTTTTAAGCAGGCATAACAAGCCTCCCAAGGGCTCACAGTTTAGGCACTAGAGCAGTTTCTGTTAGAGGCTTGAAACTGTTAAAACGGCTGTTAATTATCAGCATTTGGCTTTTTTCGTTTTCAAAGAAATGTGAAAGAGATGTCCTCGAGGTTTATAGGACATTGTGGGCGCCAGATAATTAGCTTTCTAAGGAGGCATAACAAGCCTCCCAAGGGCTCTCAGTTTAGACACTAGAACAGTTTTTGTTAGAGGCTTGAAGCTGTTAAAACGGCTGTTAATTATCAGCATTTGGCTGTTCTCGTTTTCACAGAAATGTGAACGAGATGTTCACGGGATTTAGATTACGTTTTGTGCGCCAGATAATTACCTTTTTAAGGAGGCATAACAAGCCTCCCAAGGGCTCTCAGTTTAGACACTAGAGCAGTTTCTGTTAGAGGCTTGAAACTGTTAAAACGGCTGTTAATTATCAGCATTTGGCTTTTCTCGTTTTCACAGAAACGTGAACGAGATGTGCACGAGGTTTAGATTACGTTTTGGGCGTCAGATAATTACCTTTTTAAGGAGGCATAACAAGCCTCCCAAGGGCTCTCAGTTTAGACACTAGAGCAGTTTCTGTTAGAGAATTGAAGCTGTTGAAACGGCTGTTAATTATCAGCATTTGGCTTTTCTCGTTTTCACAGAAACGTGAACGAGATGTGCACGAGGTTTAGATTACGTTTTGGGCGTCAGATAATTACCTTTTTAAAGAGGCAAAACAAGCCTTCCACGGGCTCACAGTTTAGACACTAGAGCAGTTTCTGTTAGAGGCATAAAACAGTTAAAGCTACTGTTAATTATCAGCATTTAACTTTTCTCGTTTTCACAGAAATGTGAAAGAGGAGTCATACAAGCCTCCCAAGGGCTCACAGTTTAGGCACTAGAGCAGTTTCTGTTAGAGGCTTGAAACTGTTAAAATGGCTGTTAATTATCAGCATTTGGCTTTTTTCGTTTTCAAAGAAATGTGAAAGAGATGTCCTCGAGGTTTATAGGACATTGTGGGCGCCAGATAATTAGCTTTCTAAGGAGGCATAACAAGCCTCCCAAGGGCTCTCAGTTTAGACACTAGAGCAGTTTTTGTTGGAGGCTTGAAGCTGTTAAAACGGCTGTTAATTATCAGCATTTGGCTGTCCTCGTTTTCACAGAAATGTGAACGAGATGTGCACGGGATTTAGATTACGTTTTGGGCGTCAGGTAATTACCTTTTTAAGGAGGCATAACAAGCCTCCCAAGTTCTCTCAGTTTAGACACTAGAGCAGTTTTTGTTAGAGGCTTGAAGCTGTTAAAACGGCTGTTAATTATCAGCATTTGGCTGTTCTCGTTTTCACAGAAATGTGAACGAGATGTGCACGGGATTTAGATTACGTTTTGTGCGCCAGATAATTACCTTTTTAACGAGGCATAACAAGACTTCCATGGGCTCACAGTTTAGACACTAGAGCAGTTTCTGTTAGAGGCATAAAACAGTTAAAAAAACTGTTAATTATCAGCATTTAGCTTTTCTCGTTTTCACAGAAAAGTGAAAGAGATGTGTTCGAGGTTTATGGGACATTTTGGGCGCCAAATAATTACCTTTTTAAGGAGGCATAACATGACTTCCAAGGGCTCACAGTTTAGACACTAGAGCAGTTTCTGTTAGAGGCATAAAACAGTTAAAACTACTGTTAATTATCAGCTTTTAGCTTTTCTCGTTTTCACAGAAATGTGAAAGAGATGTGTTCGAGGTTTATGGGACATTTTGGGCGCCAAATAATTACCTTTTTAAGGAGGTATAACAAGCCTCCCAAGGGCTCACAGTTTAGGCACTAGACCAGTATCTGTTAGAGGCTTGAAACTGTTAAAACGGCTGTTAATTATCAGCATTGGGCTTTTTTCGTTTTCAAAGAAATGTGAAAGAGATGTCCTCGAGGTTTATAAGACATTGTGGGCGCCAGATAATTAGCTTTCTAAGGAGGCATAACAAGCCTCCCAAGGGCTCTCAGTTTAGACACTAGAGCAGTTTCTGCCAGAGGCTTGACACTGTTAAAAAGGCTGTTAATGATCAGCATTTGGCTTTTCTCGTTTTCACAGAAATGTGAACGAGATGTGCACGAGGTTTAGATTACGTTTTGGGCGTCAGATAATTACCTTTTTAAGGAGGCATAACAAGCCTCCGAAGGGCTCTCAGTTTAGACACTAGTGCAGTTTCTGTTAGAGGCTTGAAGCTGTTGAAACGGCTGTTAATTATCAGCATTTGGCTTTTCTCGTTTTCACAGAAATGTGAACGAGATGTGCACGAGGTTTAGATTACGTTTTGGGCGTCAGATAATTACCTTTTTAAGGAGGCATAACAAGCCTCCGAAGGGCTCTCAGTTTAGACACTAGTGCAGTTTCTGTTAGAGGCTTGAAGCTGTTGAAACGGCTGTTAATTATCAGCATTTGGCTTTTCTCGTTTTCACAGAAATGTGAACGAGATGTGCACGAGGTTTAGATTACGTTTTGGGCGTCAGATAATTACCTTTTTAAGGAGGCATAACAAACCTCCCAAGGGCTCTCAGTTTAGACACTAGAGCAGTTTCTGTTAGAGGCTTGAAGCTGTTGACACGGCTGTTAATTATCAGCATTTGGCTTTTCTCGTTTTCACAGAAATATGAACGAGATGTGCACGAGGTTTAGACTACGTTTTGGGCGTCAGATAATTACCTTTTTAAGGAGGCATAACAAACCTCCCAAGGGCTCTCAGTTTAGACACTAGAGCAGTTTCTGTTAGAGGCTTGAAGCTGTTGACACGGCTGTTAATTATCAGCATTTGGCTTTTCTCATTTTCACAGAAATGTGAACGAGATGTGCACGAGGTTTAGATTACGTTTTGGGCGTCAGATAATTACCTTTTTAAGGAGGCATAACAAGCCTCCGAAGGGCTCTCAGTTTAGACACTAGTGCAGTTTCTGTTAGAGGCTTGAAGCTGTTGAAACGGCTGTTAATTATCAGCATTTGGCTTTTCTCGTTTTCACAGAAATGTGAACGAGATGTGCACGAGGTTTAGATTACGTTTTGGGCGTCAGATAATTACCTTTTTAAGGAGGCATAACAAGCCTCCAAGGGCTCTCAGTTTCGACACTAGAGCAGTGTCTGTTAGAGGCTTGAAGCTGTTAAAACGTCTGTTAATAATCAGCATTTGGCTGTTCTCGTTTTCACAGAAATGTGAACGAGATGTGCACGGGGTTTAGATTACGTTTTGTGCACCAGATAATTACCTTTTTAAGGAGGCATAACAAGCCTTCCACGGGCTCACAGTTTAGACACTAGAGCAGTTTCTGTTAGAGGCATAAAACAGTTAAAACTACTGTTTATTATCAGCATTTAGCTTTTCTCGTTTTCACAGAAATGTGAAAGAGATGTGTTCGAGGTTTATGGGACATTTTGGGCGCCAAATAATTACCTTTTTAAGGAGGTATAACAAGCCTCCCAAGGGCTCACAGTTTAGGCACTAGAGCAGTTTCTGTTAGAGGCTTGAAACTGTTAAAACGGCTGTTAATTATCAGCATTGGGCTTTTTTCGTTTTCAAAGAAATGTGAAAGAGATGTCCTCGAGGTTTATAGGACATTGTGGGCGCCAGATAATTAGCTTTCTAAGGAGGCATAACAAGCCTCCCAAGGGCTCTCAGTTTAGACACTAGAGCAGTTTTTGTTAGAGGCTTGAAGCTGTTAAAACGGCTGTTAATTATCAGCATTTGGCTGTTCTCGTTTTCACAGAAATGTGAACGAGATGTGCACGGGATTTAGATTGCGTTTTGTGCGCCAGATAAATACCTTTTTAAGGAGGTATAACAAGCCTCCCAAGGGCTCTCAGTTTAGACACTAGAGCAGTTTCTGTTAGAGGCTTGAAACTGTTAAAACGGCTGTTAATTATCAGCATTTGGCTTTTCTCGTTTTCACAGAAATGTGAACGAGATGTGTACGAGGTTTAGATTACGTTTTGGGCGCCAGATAATTACCTTTTTAAGGAGGCATAACAAGCCTCACAAGGGCTCTCAGTTTAGACACAGAGCAGTTTCTGTTAGAGGCTTGAAGCTGTTGAAACGGCTGTTAATTGTCAGCATTTGGCTTTTCTCGTTTTCACAGAAATGTGAACGAGATGTGCACGAGGTTTAGATTACGTTTTGGGCGTCAGATAATTACCTTTTTAAGGAGGCATAACAAGCCTCCCAAGGGCTCTCAGTTTAGAGACTAGAGCAGTTTCTGTTAGAGGCTTGAAGCTGATAAAACGGCTGTTAATTATCAGCATTTGGCTGTTCTCGTTTTCAGAGAAATGTGAACGAGATGTGCACGAGATTTAGATTACGTTTTGGGCGTCAGATAATTACCTTTTTAAGGAGGCATAACAAGCCTCCCAAGATCTCTCAGTTTAGACACTAGAGCAGTTTCTGTTAGAGGCTTGAAGCTGTTAAAACGGCTGTTAATTATCAGCATTTGGCTGTTCTCGTGTTCACAGAAATGTGAACGAGATTTGCACGGGTTTAGATTACGTTTTATGCGCCAGATAATTACCTTTTTAAAGAGGCATAACAAGCCTTCCACGGGCTCACAGTTTAGACACTAGAGCAGTTTCTGTTAGAGGCATAAAACAGTTAAAACTACTGTTAATTATCAGCATTTAGCTTTTCTCGTTTTCACAGAAATGTGAAAGAGATGTGTTCGAGGTTTATGGGACATTTTGGGCGCCAAATAATTACCTTTTTAAGGAGGCATAACAAGGATCCCAAGGGCTCTCAGTTTAGACACTAGGGCAGTTTTTGTTAGAGGCTTGAAGCTGTTAAAACTACTGTTAATTATCAGCATTTGGCTTTTTTCGTTTTCAAAGAAATGTGAAAGAGATGTCCTCGAGGTTTATAGGACATTGTGGGCGCCAGATAATTAGCTTTCTAACGAGGCATAACAAGCCTCCCAAGGGCTCTCAGTTTAGACACTAGGGCAGTTTTTGTTAGAGGCTTGAAGCTGTTAAAACTACTGTTAATTATCAGCATTTGGCAGTTCTCGTTTTCACAGAAATGTGAACGAGATGTGCACGGGATTTAGATTATGTTTTGGGCGTCTGATAATTACCTTTTTAAAGAGGCATAACAAGCCTTCCATGGGCTCACAGTTTAGACACTAGAGCAGTTTCTGTTAGAGGCTTGAAACTGTTAAAACGGCTGTTAATTATCAGCATTTAGCTTTTCTCGTTTTCAGAGAAATGTGAACGAGATGTGCACGAGGTTTAGATTACGTTTTGGGCGTCTGATAATTACCTTTTTAAGGAGGTATAACAAGCCTCCCAAGGGCTCTCAGTTTAGACACTAGAGCAGTTTCTGTTAGAGGCTTGAAACTATTAAAACGGCTGTTAATTATCAGCATTTGGCTTTTCTCGTTTTCAGAGAAATGTGAACGAGTGTGCACGAGGTTTAGATTACGTTTTGGGCGTCTGATAATTACCTTTTTAAAGAGGCATAACAAGCCTTCCATGGGCTCACAGTTTAGACAGTAGAGCAGTTTCTGTTAGAGGCATAAAACAGTTAAAACTACTGTTAATTATCAGCATTTAGCTTTTCTCGTTTTCACAGAAATGTGAACGAGATGTGCACGGGATTTAGATTACGTTTTGTGCGCCAGATAATTACCTTTTTAAGGAGGTACAACAAGCCTCCCAAGGGCTCTCAGTTTAGACACTAGAGCAGTTTCTGTTAGAGGCTTGAAACTATTAAAACGGCTGTTAATTATCAGCATTTGGCTTTTCTCGTTTTCAGAGAAATGTGAACGAGTGTGCACGAGGTTTAGATTACGTTTTGGGCGTCTGATAATTACCTTTTTAAAGAGGCATAACAAGCCTCCCAAGGGCTCACAGTTTAGGCACTAGAGCAGGTTCTGTTAGAGGCTTGAAACTGTTAAAACGGCTGTTAATCATCAGCATTTGGCTTTTTTCGTTTTCAAAGAAATGTGAAAGAGATGTCCTCGAGGTTTATAGGACATTGTGGGTGCCAGATAATTAGCTTTCTAAGGAGGCATAACAAGCCTCCCAAGGGCTCTCAGTTTAGACACTAGAGCAGTTTTTGTTAGAGGCTTGAAGCTGTTAAAACGGCTGTTAATTATCAGCATTTGGCTGTTCTCGTTTTCACAGAAATGTGAACGAGATGTGCACGGGATTTAGATTACGTTTTGTGCGCCTGATAATTACCTTTTTAAAGAGAAATAACAACCCTTCCATGGGCTCTCAGTTTAGACACTAGAGCAGTTTCTGTTAGAGGCTTGAAACTGTTGAAACGGCTGTTAATTATCAGCATTTAGCTTTTCTCGTTTTCACAGAAATGTGAAAGAGATGTGCTCGACGTTTATAGAACCTTGTGGGCGCCAAATAATTACTTTTTTAAGGAGGCATAACAAGCCTTCCAAGGGCTCACAGTTTAGGCACTAGAGCAGTTTCTGTTAGAGGCTTGAAACTGTTAAAACGGCTGTTAATTATCAGCATTTAGCTTTTCTCGTTTTCACAGAAATGTGAAAGAGATGTGCTCGACGTTTATAGAACCTTGTGGGCGCCAAATAATTACCTTTTTAAGGAGGCATAACAAGCCTTCCAAGGGCTCACAGTTTAGGCACTAGAGCAGTTTCTGTTAGAGGCTTGAAGCTGTTGAAACGGCTGTTAATTATCAGCATTTGGCTTTTCTCGTTTTCACAGAAACGTGAACGAGATGTGCACGGGATTTAGATTACGTTTTGTGCGCCTGATAATTACCTTTTTAAAGAGAAATAACAACCCTTCCATGGGCTCTCAGTTTAGACACTAGAGCAGTTTCTGTTAGAGGCTTGAAACTGTTAAAACGGCTGTTAATTATCAGCATTTAGCTTTTCTCGTTTTCACAGAAATGTGAAAGAGATGTGCTCGACGTTTATAGGACATTGTGGGTGCCTGATAATTACCTTTTTAAAGAGGCACAACAACCCTTCCATGGGCTCTCAGTTTAGACACTAGAGCAGTTTCTGTTAGAGGCTTGAAACTGTTGAAACGGCTGTTAATTATCAGCATTTAGCTTTTCTCGTTTTCACAGAAATGTGAAAGAGATGTGCTCGACGTTTATAGAACCTTGTGGGCGCCAAATAATTACTTTTTTAAGGAGGCATAACAAGCCTTCCAAGGGCTCACAGTTTAGGCACTAGAGCAGTTTCTGTTAGAGGCTTGAAGCTGTTGAAACGGCTGTTAATTATCAGCATTTGGCTTTTCTCGTTTTCACAGAAACGTGAACGAGATGTGCACGGGATTTAGATTACGTTTTGTGCGCCTGATAATTACCTTTTTAAAGAGAAATAACAACCCTTCCATGGGCTCTCAGTTTAGACACTAGAGCAGTTTCTGTTAGAGGCTTGAAACTGTTAAAACGGCTGTTAATTATCAGCATTTAGCTTTTCTCGTTTTCACAGAAATGTGAAAGAGATGTGCTCGACGTTTATAGAACCTTGTGGGCGCCAAATAATTACTTTTTTAAGGAGGCATAACAAGCCTTCCAAGGGCTCACAGTTTAGGCACTAGAGCAGTTTCTGTTAGAGGCTTGAAGCTGTTGAAACGGCTGTTAATTATCAGCATTTAGCTTTTCTCGTTTTCACAGAAATGTGAAAGAGATGTGCTCGACGTTTATAGAACCTTGTGGGCGCCAAATAATTACCTTTTTAAGGAGGCATAACAAGCCTTCCAAGGGCTCACAGTTTAGGCACTAGAGCAGTTTCTGTTAGAGGCTTGAAGCTGTTGAAACGGCTGTTAATTATCAGCATTTCGCTTTTTTCGTTTCCAAAGAAATGTGAAAGAGATGTAATCGAGGTTTAGATTACGTTTTGGGCGTCAGATAATTACCTTTTTAAGGAGGCATAACAAGCCTTCCAAGGGCTCACAGTTTAGACACTAGAGCAGTTTCTGTTAGAGGCATAAAACAGTTAAAACTACTGTTAATTATCAGCATTTAGCTTTTCTCGTTTTCACAGAAATGTGAAAGAGATGTGTTCGAGGTTTATGGGACATTTTGGGCGCCAAATAATTTCCTTTTCAAGGAGGCATAACATGACATCCAAGGGCTCACAGTTTAGACACTAGAGCAGTTTCTGTTAGAGGCATAAAACAGTTAAAACTACTGTTAATTATCAGCATTTAGCTTTTCTCGTTTCCACAGAAATGTGAAAGAGATGTGTTCGAGGTTTATGGGACATTTTGGGCGCCAAATAATTACCTTTTTAAGGAGGCATAACATGACTTCCAAGGGCTCACAGTTTAGACACTAGAGCAGTTTCTGTTAGAGGCTTGAAACTGTTAAAACGGCTGTTAATTATCAGCATTTAGCTTTTCTCGTTTTCACAGAAATGTGAAAGAGATGTGCTCGACGTTTATAGAACCTTGTGGGCGCCAAATAATTACTTTTTTAAGGAGGCATAACAAGCCTTCCATGGGCTCTCAGTTTAGACACTAGAGCAGTTTCTGTTAGAGGCTTGAAGCTGTTGAAACGGCTGTTAATTATCAGCATTTGGCTTTTCTCGTTTTCACAGAAACGTGAACGAGATGTGCACGGGATTTAGATTACGTTTTGTGCGCCTGATAATTACCTTTTTAAAGAGGCATAACAACCCTTCCATGGGCTCTCAGTTTAGACACTAGAGCAGTTTCTGTTAGAGGCTTGAAACTGTTAAAACGGCTGTTAATTATCAGCATTTAGCTTTTCTCGTTTTCACAGAAATGTGAAAGAGATGTGCTCGACGTTTATAGAACCTTGTGGGCGCCAAATAATTACTTTTTTAAGGAGGCATAACAAGCCTTCCAAGGGCTCACAGTTTAGGCACTAGAGCAGTTTCTGTTAGAGGCTTGAAGCTGTTGAAACGGCTGTTAATTATCAGCATTTAGCTTTTCTCGTTTTCACAGAAATGTGAAAGAGATGTGCTCGACGTTTATAGAACCTTGTGGGCGCCAAATAATTACCTTTTTAAGGAGGCATAACAAGCCTTCCAAGGGCTCACAGTTTAGGCACTAGAGCAGTTTCTGTTAGAGGCTTGAAGCTGTTGAAACGGCTGTTAATTATCAGCATTTCGCTTTTTTCGTTTCCAAAGAAATGTGAAAGAGATGTAATCGAGGTTTAGATTACGTTTTGGGCGTCAGATAATTACCTTTTTAAGGAGGCATAACAAGCCTTCCAAGGGCTCACAGTTTAGACACTAGAGCAGTTTCTGTTAGAGGCATAAAACAGTTAAAACTACTGTTAATTATCAGCATTTAGCTTTTCTCGTTTTCACAGAAATGTGAAAGAGATATGTTCGAGGTTTATGGGACATTTTGGGCGCCAAATAATTACCTTTTTAAGGAGGCATAACATGACTTCCAAGGGCTCACAGTTTAGACACTAGAGCAGTTTCTGTTAGAGGCTTGAAACTGTTAAAACGGCTGTTAATTATCAGCATTTAGCTTTTCTCGTTTTCACAGAAATGTGAAAGAGATGTGCTCGACGTTTATAGAACCTTGTGGGCGCCAAATAATTACTTTTTTAAGGAGGCATAACAAGCCTTCCAAGGGCTCACAGTTTAGGCACTAGAGCAGTTTCTGTTAGAGGCTTGAAACTGTTAAAACGGCTGTTAATTATCAGCATTTCGCTTTTTTCGTTTCCAAAGAAATGTGAGAGAGATGTAATCGAGGTTTAGATTACGTTTTGGGCGTCAGATTATTACCTTTTTAAGGAGGCATAACAAGCCTCCCAATGGCTCTCAGTTTAGACACTAGAGCAGTTTCTGTTAGAGGCTTGAAACTGTTAAAACGGCTGTTAATGATCAGCATTTGGCTTTTCTCGTTTTCACAGAAATGTGAACGAGATGTGCACGAGGTTTAGATTACGTTTTGGGCGTCAGATAATTACCTTTTTAAGGAGGCATAACAAGCCTCCCAATGGCTCTCAGTTTAGACACTAGAGCAGTTTCTGTTAGAGGCTTGAAACTGTTAAAACGGCTGTTAATGATCAGCATTTGGCTTTTCTCGTTTTCACAGGAATGTGAACGAGATGTGCACGAGGTTTAGATTACGTTTTGGGCGTCAGATAATTACCTTTTTAAGGAGGCATAACAAGCCTCCCAAGGGCTCTCAGTTAAGACACTAGAGCAGTTACTGTTAGAGGCTTGAAGCTGTTGAAACGGCTGTTAATTATCAGCATTTGGCTGTTCTCGTTTTCACAGAAATGTGAACGAGATGTGCACGGGGTTTAGATTAAGTTTTGTGCGACAGTTAATTACCTTTTTAAAGAGGCATAACAAGCCTTCCACGGGCTCACAGTTTAGACACTAGAGCAGTTTCTGTTAGAGGCATAAAACAGTTAAAACTACTGTTAATTATCAGCATTTAGCTTTTCTCATTTTCACAGAAATGTGAGAAATGTGAAAGAGATGTGTTCGAGGTTTATGGGACATTTTGGGCGCCAAATAATTACCTTTTTAAGGAGGCATAACAAGCCTCCCAAGGGCTCACAGTTTAGGCACTAGAGCAGTTTCTGTTAGAGGCTTGAAACTGTTAAAACGGCTGTTAATTATCAGCATTTGGCTTTTTTCGTTTTCAAAGAAATGTGAAAGAGATGTGCTCGAGGTTTATAGGACATTGTGGGCGCCAGATAATTAGCTTTCTAAGGAGGCATAACAAGCCTCCCAAGGGCTTCCAGTTTAGACACTAGAGCAGTTTTTGTTAGAGGCATGAAGCTGTTAAAACGGCTGTTAATTATCAGCATTTGGCTGTTCTCGTTTTCACAGAAATGTGAACGAGATGTGCACGGGATTTAGATTACGTTTTGTGCGCCAGATAATTACCTTTTTAAGGAGGCATAACAAGCCTCCCAAGGGCTCTCAGTTTAGACACTAGAGCAGTTTCTGTTAGAGGCTTGAAACTGTTAAAAAGGCTGTTAATTATCAGCATTTGGCTTTTCTCGTTTTCACAGAAATGTGAACGAGATGTGCACGAGGTTTAGATTAAGTTTTGGGCGCCAGATAATTACCTTTTTAAGGAGGCATAACAAGCCTCCCAAGGGCTCTCAGTTTAGACACTAGAGCAGTTTTTGTTAGAGGCTTGAAGCTGTTAAAACGGCTGTTCAGCATTTGGCTGTTCTCGTTTTCACAGAAATGTGAACGAGATGTGCACGGGATTTAGATTACGTTTTGTGCGCCAGATAATTACCTTTTTAAAGAGGCATAACAAGCCTTCCATGGGCTCACAGTTTAGACGCTAGAGCAGTTTCTGTTAGAGGCATAAAACAGTTAAAACTACTGTTAATTACCAGCATTTAGCTTTTCTCGTTTTCACAGAAATGTGAAAGAGATGTGTTCGAGGTTTATGGGACATTTTGGGCGCCAAATAATTACCTTTTTAAGGAGGTATAACAAGCCTCCCAAGGGCTCACAGTTTAGGCACTAGAGCAGTTTCTGTTAGAGGCTTGAAACTGTTAAAACGGCTGTTAATTATCAGCATTTGGCTTTTTTCGTTTTCAAAGAAATGTGAAAGAGATGTCCTCGAGGTTTATAGGACATTGTGGGCGCCAGATAATTACCTTTTTAAGGAGGCATAACAAGCCTTCCAAGGGCTCACAGCTTAGGCACTAGAGCAGTTTCTGTTAGAGGCTTGAAACTGTTAAAACGGCTGTTAATTATCAGCATTTGGCTGTTCTCGTTTTCACAGAAATGTGAACGAGATGTGCACGGGATTTAGATTACGTTTTGTGCGCCAGATAATTACCTTTTTAAGGAGGTATAACAAGCCTCCCAAGGGCTCGCAGTTTAGACACTAGAGCAGTTTCTGTTAGAGGCTTGAAACTGTTAAAACGGCTGTTAATTATCAGCATTTGGCTTTTCTCGTTTTCAGAGAAATGTGAACGAGATGTGCACGAGGTTTAGATTACGTTTTGGGCGTCAGATAATTACCTTTTTAAGGAGGCATAACAAGCCTCCCAATGGCTCTCAGTTTAGACACTAGAGCAGTTTCTGTTAGAGGCTTGAAACTGTTAAAACGGCTGTTAATGATCAGCATTTGGCTTTTCTCGTTTTCACAGAAATGTGAACGAGATGTGCACGAGGTTTAGATTACGTTTTGGGCGTCAGGTAATTACCTTTTTAATGAGGCATAACAAGCCTCCCAAGGGCTCTCAGTTTAGACACTAGAGCAGTTTTTGTTAGAGGCTTGAAGCTGTTAAAATGGCTGTTAATTATCAGCATTTGGATGTTCTCGTTTTCACAGAAATGTGAACGAGATGAGCACGGGATTTAGATTACGTTTTGTGCGCCAGATAATTACCGTTTTAAAGAGGCATAACAAGCCTTCCATGGGCTCACAGTTTAGACACTAGAGCAGTTCCTGTTAGAGGCATAAAACAGTTAAAACCACTGTTAATTATCAGCATTTAGCTTTTCTCGTTTTCACAGAAATGTGAAAGAGATGTGCCCGAGGTTTATAGGACATTGTGGGCGCCAAATAATTACCTTTTTAAGAGGGCATAACAAGCCTCCCAAGGGCTCACAGTATAGATGCTAGAGCAGTTTCTGTTAGAGGCTTGAATCTGCTAAAACGGCTGTTAATTATCAGCATTTGGCTTTTCTCGTTTTCACAAAAATGTGAAGAGATGTGCCCGAGGTTTATAGGACATTGTGGGCGCCAAATAATTACCTTTTAAAGGAGGCATAACAAGCCTCCCAAGGGCTCACAGTATAGATACTAGAGCAGTTTCTGTTAGAGGCTTAAAGCTGTTAAAACGGCTGTTAATTATCAGCATTTGGCTTTTCTCGTTTTCACAGAAATGTGAAGAGATGTGCCCGAGGTTTATAGGACATTGTGGGCGCCAAATAATTACCTTTTTAAGAAGGCATAACAAGCCTCCCAAGGGCTCACAGTATAGATGCTAGAGCAGTTTCTGTTAGAGGCTTGAATCTGCTAAAACGGCTGTTAATTATCAGCATTTGGCTTTTCTCGTTTTCACAAAAATGTGAAGAGATGTGCCCGAGGTTTATAGGACATTGTGGGCGCCAAATAATTACCTTTTAAAGGAGGCATAACAAGCCTCCCAAGGGCTCACAGTATAGATACTAGAGCAGTTTCTGTTAGAGGCTTGCAACTGTTAAAAAGGCTGTTAATTATCAGCATTTGGCTTTTCTCGTTTTCACAGAGTTTTTCAGTTTCAGTTTTGAATGCATTTTATTTACTTAATCACTAACTCTTACATACTAACAAAAAATGCTTAAATGCTAGCTTAAAATTACTTAACAATCTTATACTAACTTACTGGCCCCACACAGGCACTCTAAGCTAATCTAAATTCTTATATCTATGTCTTTCGACTTCATTTACTTTTTATTTATAAATGTTTATTTTGTGTACTTAGGGCTAAGAAAAAATTTATAACAAAAAACTTAGCATATGGACATTTTATTATTTTTTATAAAAGCTTAGTATCTAACTTAAAATAAACCTTAGCCTACCTAACCTAAATGCACAATACACACATAAACACTCATAGACATTATACACGATCATATACATATATCAGTATACACCTTTGTATACACTGATATATGTATATGTTTCTTAAATGCTAACCTAAACCTATGTAAGCTGGCCATCGCTATTTACAAAGCAAATACATTGGTCAGCCCTGCCTCATTAGTGAGGCTGATCCGTAATTGACGGAAACGACGACGAAACATCTTCTCCATCATTCAACCACCAGAAATGCTGGTGCTGCCGAACGACATCCCTCTTATCGCGATTCCCCACCGCCCTACTGAACCTGAGGCGTTCCACACTGCCGTGTGCGACGTCTCTGTCGTAGTTGAGTCGCCTGTCCCCAGCTGTCCGAGCGACATGGAAGATTAACGGCACCGCTGATCTATCCTGGATCAACCCTATCTGATCAAGGTAGAGGAATGCTTCCGGTGGAACGAAGCCGTCAAAGCGCACACTCTCGTGGTAAAGGTAATTGGGGTAGTAAGCCCCAGATATCAGGTTATTCGTCGAGGTCATTGCTCTTGCAATGTGCCTTCGAGTCAGCTTAATTACGAAGTTGTCCACTCGTATTAGGTTCGCCCTGTTATAAAGGACCTCATTAGGATAAAATTTCTTGTACTCCGATTCTGGTGTTCTGTACAAGCGAAGACAAGCCCTAAGACAAGCCCTCTCAAACACCCGAATCTTTTCCATTAAGCTTGCTCGTACATTGAACCACACGGGACAACCAAATACCAGCATGGGCCTGATAAGGGCCATGTAGCAGATTACCTTTACCCTCGCATCGAGTTGGCTGCTATAAAACAGTCTCTTTGTAAGGGCAAAAGCACCTTTAGCTCTGGCCAGAGCAGCATCTACATTTTTGCCAAAATACAGAAACTGATCCAGCCAGATTCCAAGGTATCTGACTACATTTCGACAGGCAAGAGGCTGCCCGTGTTGTCCAATGATCGAGAATTTACGCCAATTCTTTCTGGTATCCCTAGAGGCTCTAGACAACGGCGTCCTAAAGAGAATGGTTTCCGACTTCTGAAAGTTGATTTTCAACTTCCAGTCATCGCAAAATCGTCTTATCTTATCGAAGTCACGCTGCAAGAGAGTATTAATGACCTCGATTTTTGGACCTGTTCTGTACGCTACCACATCGTCTGCGTACGCAATAGTATGGGGAAGTGAACCTATCAAGTCGCTTGTATAAATGCTAAATAGGATCGGCGAATTGACCGCGCCTTGCTGAAGACCATTTTTAATTTGAAATATTCCAACAGAAGTCACATCGCCATTTTTCACGATGAACTGTCTGTTGGTTAGCATATTATAAAGAATGTACAAGAGTGGTTTACTGATCCCCAGCCTAGTCAGCTTATAGAAAAGACCCTCTAACCATACGGTGTCGAAGGCCTTCTCCAAGTCAACAAGGCAGGCACCAGTGCACTGTTTCTTGCCTTTGTTCCATTGGATATCAGAAACCAGTTTAGACGCGGCATGTGAGATATCATGTCCCGCCTTAAAACCGAATTGATTATCCGGAACTATATGTTTGTCCTCAGCCCACCTAGACAGAGCTCTATTGATTACCTTTTCAAAAACCTTACTGATATTCGGAAGGAGACTTATCGACCGGAGATTCGCTGGATTGGATATATCCTTCCCCTTTTTGGGGATAGGTTGAACCACCGCCGTTTTCCAATGCGCTGGATAATGTGCATTATTCATTGCATTATTAAACAGGGTGGTGTAAATGTCCACCGCTTCTAGAGGAAGATGTCGAAGCACGATGTTCGGAATACCATCGGTCCCCACTGATTTCTTAGCCCTGATTGTGTCGAAGATCTCACGGAGTTCCTCCTTCGAAATGAACGGGGGTAGGTCACTCTCTCTGGTCATGACATTATTTGCCATATTTTCGTCGCTGAACCGAGTGAAACCAGAGCCCTCGGATCGCCAGTTCCCTATTTCATTTCGAATGCCGAAGTCGTGCAGCAAGACGCGACTGTTCAGGTCATAATTAGGGCCAATGATATCAATGGCCTTGTATACTTCCTGGAAATTCGCCCTATGGCCTCAACCTTCTCCTGTGGATCCTCGATCACAAAGAAGTCGTCATCATCAGCGGCCTCATTTGGATCAATACCTGCTATTGTCAGTAACCGTTCGTTGTCTGTTGTCCGGGCTATTTTAAGACACTGAAGGTCGTTTTGATTTTTTCTCCGAAATAGTTTATTTATTTGCGGAAACATATTCGGGTTGCTGGTGTTTACAGCCCGAACCTTGTTGTTCCAATACAAACTTACAGAAATTCTGTAATTTTCTTTTATTAGCGTTTGAATATTTTTAATTGACGACTTCAGTGTCCTAATCTCCGGGTCTCGTCGGTCAGTTAACTGTCTGTACAAGTTTTTAAGTCTTGTCAGAAGTCTACTTTTCTGTCGGTGCAGTGCGTCAATAGTAGGATTGCGGAACAGGTCTTCGTTAGTCGTACGTCGATACCGCGGTATTGTAGTGTCCATAGTTTGTTTAATTGTCTCGTCCATTTGTTTTAGGTAATTGTCGATCTCCTCGTTTGACAAATTCCTATTGGACGGTGGGTGGAGCGTGTTCGAGGTGAGTGCTCTTGTCAAGGTTGCGGAGAAGCGTGTCCATCGAGTCTTACTGTAGTTGTAAGAATATTTTTGGACAAACTCCTCCAATTCCGCAATTTCGTTAGGAACTGTAATTTCGGTGCTAAAACCGCAATGGTCGCTGTCATACACGAATGTGCGCAGACAGTTTAGCGTTTGTAAATTCGTACCTGTCAGTCGTATACGTTCGTCGTACAGCAGTAGATCCAAATAAGACCCGCCTCTGGGAAACGACGGGTTATCCGTCGCTTTAAGACCGAGTCTGTACATGACATCGTGCTGACCCCACCAATCGAGTAGTAGGTTCCCTCTAGTATTTGGCAAATTATTTCCCCAATCGCTGTGTCTAGCGTTGAAATCCCCGCCGATTATAAAATAATTCTCCCCCGATTCCAGCCTCAGAAGTCGAAAAAGCGTGTCGAGCTCTGTAATGAATAGGATGGATTGTGAAGTATCAGGTGCATAAACAGAGGCCAAGTACAGCCGCTTTCCACTGCGGAGCGGGATGTACACGACGACTGCCTCCAACACCCGGAACCTGCGCAACACGCCCTTGTACACTCTGTGAAATTTTATACCTTCTTTAATGAAGATCGCGACACCGCCTCCACGTTTGGATCTGGGCCGGTTTCTTCTTCTTACGATATAATTATTGTACTCCAGTTTGTGCTTATCGGTTAGCTTAGTTTCGCTAGCGAAAAGCACATCAGGAGTTTGGTCTTGTAGCAATTTAAACATTGCGGCTCTTCGTTCAATCCTAGTCAGTGAATTAACATTCACCGCAAGGACCTTCAAAGTTTGCTCCACCATGTGCGTACCCATTACGACATGTGTTGCGTTAGGCCCGGCAGCAGCGCGTAGATCTGGTCCACCCGCTTGGCCTGTTCTTGAACCTGCTTTTGCAGCTGAGCCATCTGCCCTTGGATTGCAAGCAAGATGGCCAGCAAGTTAGGTGCAGCTTCCGTTGTTCTCGGCGTTGGTGCCGGAGAAGCAACAGTCGCTTGCTGTACCGTAGCCCCCCCACCTGACGCCATTTGGGCGTAGGAAATTTGGGACGTGACGGCTGGTGTTTGGAATCTAACAGGTGAACGTTTGACCTCCACCTTCTGCTGCCGAGCCAGTTTTGCTTTCTTAATGTCAGCGAACTTAAGACAACCCCGATAGTTTGCGGTGTGTCCCACATTTCCACATAACACGCACGAGAGCCGCGACCTATCGGATGCTCCGTCAACACCCAGAGGACATTCTTCGGAACTGTGGTTCTTAGCGCACTTCACGCATCGAGGCTGCATTTGGCAGTTCGACGCGGCGTGCCCGAACCTCTGGCAGCGAACGCATTGTATAACGCCTTCGCTCCTTTTTAGTTTTTCCCAGTGAACCACCTGATAGTCTAGGACATTGATACTCCTTAGACCATCCAGACGGCTTTCGGGACTGAGTTGCACCAGGAAGAACGGCAGACTCCGTTTCTCCCGCCTAGCTCTAGCTGTGGTAAATGGCTTTACCCCTACAAATTTGAGTCCTTCGCACTCCTTCTCTTTGAGCAGTGCCAGGATCTCCTCAGGATCAGAAGACGGTTCCAACCCCTTCAGCAGCATAGATTGCCGCTTTTCACACTTCGGTGTGAATGAGAAGTGCTCCGTCGTCGTTTCCCTCAGGAGCTCTTTCACTTTCGCATAGCCCTCCACTGTATTACAGTGGATGGCATGGCGATCGTTCCCCAATCTCTTTATATTAAAATTATTGCCAATGACCAACTTACACAGGTCCTTGGTTTCATTTACCTCTAATTTATAGGTGTTGATAGGAGGCACCTTCTCCTTCTTCTTCTTTTGCTGCTGCTGCTGCTTCTGTTGTTGTTGTTGTTGCTGCTGCTGCTGCTGCTTATGTTGTTGTTGTTGTTGTTGCTGCTGCTGCTGCTGTTTTTTCAGCTGCTGTGGTTTCAGCTTTTGTTGTTTCTGCTTCAGCTGGTTTTGTTGTTGCTGTAGTTGTTGTTTCTTCTCTTGTGGCTTTTGATGTTGGGAGCTCTCTGCTTCAAGTTGCTCCCTCTGCCTGCGTGCAGTTTGCCTTTGCTTCATAGCAAGCATTCTCTCTGTCAGCTTTTGTATGCTGATGTTCATTTCCTTTATTTGCTCCTCCTCATCTTCCGATTCGGATGACGCTAGAGAGGCAAAGTTGTTATTGCCCCCCTCATAACGGACCTCATCTGCTGTTTCAACGGTATTTATCCTTTTTTTTCTTATGTTAGGAGGGGTTTTCAAACTCCCCCTTCTTTTAATGGCTTTAACGGCACTGGCAACACTAATACTGCCTTTTCCAACTCCCGTTATGGGAAGAGCGGAGTGCTCTTCACCATCCATCACGTGTTTTGTTAATTGTTTTTGTTTTGTTTTAATTACACTTTGTGTAGAACGAAGAGAAAAAAAAAAAACAGAATTTCCAAGTTTGACGTGGGGGATCGAACCCGTATCCCACGCTTCGATGTCCGACGCCGCTAGACGCTGGGCTACCGAGTGAATTAAAAAAATCACAGCTAATTGTATTTACAGCTAAACTGAATTATTTATGAAGAAGCCGAATCACGTCAACACGTCTGTCCTCTGTCGAGGTCTATGAACGACTGATGACCCGTTTTCACAGAAATGTGAACGAGATGTGCACGAGGTTTAGATTAAGTTTTGGGCGCCAGATAATTACCTTTTTAAGGAGGCATAACAAGCCTCCCAAGGGCTCTCAGTTTAGACACTAGAGCAGTTTTTGTTAGAGGCTTGAAGCTGTTAAAACGGCTGTTCAGCATTTGGCTGTTCTCGTTTTCACAGAAATGTGAACGAGATGTGCACGGGATTTAGATTACGTTTTGTGCGCCAGATAATTACCTTTTTAAAGAGGCATAACAAGCCTTCCATGGGCTCACAGTTTAGACGCTAGAGCAGTTTCTGTTAGAGGCATAAAACAGTTAAAACTACTGTTAATTATCAGCATTTGGCTTTTCTCGTTTTCACAAAAATGTGAAGAGATGTGCCCGAGGTTTATAGGACATTGTGGGCGCCAAATAATTACCTTTTTAAGGAGGCATAACAAGCCTCCCAAGGGCTCACAGTATAGATACTAGAGCAGTTTCTGTTAGAGGCTTAAAGCTGTTAAAACGGCTGTTAATTATCAGCATTTGGCTTTTCTCGTTTTCACAGAAATGTGAAGAGATGTGCCCGAGGTTTATAGGACATTGTGGGCGCCAAATAATTACCTTTTTAAGAAGGCATAACAAGCCTCCCAAGGGCTCACAGTATAGATGCTAGAGCAGTTTCTGTTAGAGGCTTGAATCTGCTAAAATGGCTGTTAATTATCAGCATTTGGCTTTTCTCGTTTTCACAAAAATGAGAAGAGATGTGCCCGAGGTTTATAGGACATTGTGGGCGCCAAATAATTACCTTTTAAAGGAGGCATAACAAGCCTCCCAAGGGCTCACAGTATAGATACTAGAGCAGTTTCTGTTAGAGGCTTGAAACTGTTAAAAAGGCTGTTAATTATCAGCATTTGGCTTTTCTCGTTTTCACAGAAATGTGAACGAGATGTGCACGAGGTTTAGATTAAGTTTTGGGCGCCAGATAATTACCTTTTTAAGGAGGCATAACAAGCCTCCCAAGGGCTCTCAGTTTAGACACTAGAGCAGTTTTTGTTAGAGGCTTGAAGCTGTTAAAACGGCTGTTCAGCATTTGGCTGTTCTCGTTTTCACAGAAATGTGAACGAGATGTGCACGGGATTTAGATTACGTTTTGTGCGCCAGATAATTACCTTTTTAAAGAGGCATAACAAGCCTTCCATGGGCTCACAGTTTAGACGCTAGAGCAGTTTCTGTTAGAGGCATAAAACAGTTAAAACTACTGTTAATTATCAGCATTTGGCTTTTCTCGTTTTCACAAAAATGTGAAGAGATGTGCCCGAGGTTTACAGGACATTGTGGGCGCCAAATAATTACCTTTTTAAGGAGGCATAACAAGCCTCCCAAGGGCTCACAGTATAGATACTAGAGCAGTTCCTGTTAGAGGCATAAAACAGTTAAAACTACTGTTAATTATCAGCATTTAGCTTTTCTCGTTTTCACAGAAATGTGAAAGAGATGTGCCCGAGGTTTATAGGACATTGTGGGCGCCAAATAATTACCTTTTTAAGAAGGCATAACAAGCCTCCCAAGGGCTCACAGTATAGATGCTAGAGCAGTTTCTGTTAGAGGCTTGAATCTGCTAAAACGGCTGTTAATTATCAGCATTTGGCTTTTCTCGTTTTCACAAAAATGTGAAGAGATGTGCCCGAGGTTTATAGGACATTGTGGGCGCCAAATAATTACCTTTTAAAGGAGGCATAACAAGCCTCCCAAGGGCTCACAGTATAGATACTAGAGCAGTTTCTGTTAGAGGCTTAAAGCTGTTAAAACGGCTGTTAATTATCAGCATTTGGCTTTTCTCGTTTTCACAGAAATGTGAAGAGATGTGCCCGAGGTTTATAGGACATTGTGGGCGCCAAATAATTACCTTTTTAAGGAGGCATAACAAGCCTCCCAAGGGCTTACAGTATAGATGCTAGAGCAGTTTCTGTTAGAGGCTTGAATCTGCTAAAACGGCTGTTAATTATCAGCATTTGGCTTTTCTCGTTTTCACAAAAATGTGAAGAGATGTGCCCGAGGTTTATAGGACATTGTGGGCGCCAAATAATTACCTTTTTAAGAAGGCATAACAAGCCTCCCAAGGGCTCACAGTATAGATGCTAGAGCAGTTTCTGTTAGAGGCTTGAATCTGCTAAAACGGCTGTTAATTATCAGCATTTGGCTTTTCTCGTTTTCACAAAAATGTGAAGAGATGTGCCCGAGGTTTATAGGACATTGTGGGCGCCAAATAATTACCTTTTAAAGGAGGCATAACAAGCCTCCCAAGGGCTCACAGTATAGATACTAGAGCAGTTTCTGTTAGAGGCTTGAAACTGTTAAAAAGGCTGTTAATTATCAGCATTTGGCTTTTCTCGTTTTCACAGAAATGTGAACGAGATGTGCACGAGGTTTAGATTAAGTTTTGGGCGCCAGATAATTACCTTTTTAAGGAGGCATAACAAGCCTCCCAAGGGCTCTCAGTTTAGACACTAGAGCAGTTTTTGTTAGAGGCTTGAAGCTGTTAAAACGGCTGTTCAGCATTTGGCTGTTCTCGTTTTCACAGAAATGTGAACGAGATGTGCACGGGATTTAGATTACGTTTTGTGCGCCAGATAATTACCTTTTTAAAGAGGCATAACAAGCCTTCCATGGGCTCACAGTTTAGACGCTAGAGCAGTTTCTGTTAGAGGCATAAAACAGTTAAAACTACTGTTAATTATCAGCATTTGGCTTTTCTCGTTTTCACAAAAATGTGAAGAGATGTGCCCGAGGTTTATAGGACATTGTGGGCGCCAAATAATTACCTTTTTAAGGAGGCATAACAAGCCTCCCAAGGGCTCACAGTATAGATACTAGAGCAGTTTCTGTTAGAGGCTTAAAGCTGTTAAAACGGCTGTTAATTATCAGCATTTGGCTTTTCTCGTTTTCACAGAAATGTGAAGAGATGTGCCCGAGGTTTATAGGACATTGTGGGCGCCAAATAATTACCTTTTTAAGAAGGCATAACAAGCCTCCCAAGGGCTCACAGTATAGATGCTAGAGCAGTTTCTGTTAGAGGCTTGAATCTGCTAAAACGGCTGTTAATTATCAGCATTTGGCTTTTCTCGTTTTCACAAAAATGTGAAGAGATGTGCCCGAGGTTTATAGGACATTGTGGGCGCCAAATAATTACCTTTTAAAGGAGGCATAACAAGCCTCCCAAGGGCTCACAGTATAGATACTAGAGCAGTTTCTGTTAGAGGCTTGAAACTGTTAAAAAGGCTGTTAATTATCAGCATTTGGCTTTTCTCGTTTTCACAGAAATGTGAACGAGATGTGCACGAGGTTTAGATTAAGTTTTGGGCGCCAGATAATTACCTTTTTAAGGAGGCATAACAAGCCTCCCAAGGGCTCTCAGTTTAGACACTAGAGCAGTTTTTGTTAGAGGCTTGAAGCTGTTAAAACGGCTGTTCAGCATTTGGCTGTTCTCGTTTTCACAGAAATGTGAACGAGATGTGCACGGGATTTAGATTACGTTTTGTGCGCCAGATAATTACCTTTTTAAAGAGGCATAACAAGCCTTCCATGGGCTCACAGTTTAGACGCCAGAGCAGTTTCTGTTAGAGGCATAAAACAGTTAAAACTACTGTTAATTACCAGCATTTAGCTTTTCTCGTTTTCACAGAAATGTGAAAGAGATGTGTTCGAGGTTTATGGGACATTTTGGGCGCCAAATAATTACCTTTTTAAGGAGGTATAACAAGCCTCCCAAGGGCTCACAGTTTAGGCACTAGAGCAGTTTCTGTTAGAGGCTTGAAACTGTTAAAACGGCTGTTAATTATCAGCATTTGGCTTTTTTCGTTTTCAAAGAAATGTGAAAGAGATGTCCTCGAGGTTTATAGGACATTGTGGGCGCCAGATAATTACCTTTTTAAGGAGGCATAACAAGCCTTCCAAGGGCTCACAGCTTAGGCACTAGAGCAGTTTCTGTTAGAGGCTTGAAACTGTTAAAACGGCTGTTAATTATCAGCATTTGGCTGTTCTCGTTTTCACAGAAATGTGAACGAGATGTGCACGGGATTTAGATTACGTTTTGTGCGCCAGATAATTACCTTTTTAAGGAGGTATAACAAGCCTCCCAAGGGCTCGCAGTTTAGACACTAGAGCAGTTTCTGTTAGAGGCTTGAAACTGTTAAAACGGCTGTTAATTATCAGCATTTGGCTTTTCTCGTTTTCAGAGAAATGTGAACGAGATGTGCACGAGGTTTAGATTACGTTTTGGGCGTCAGATAATTACCTTTTTAAGGAGGCATAACAAGCCTCCCAATGGCTCTCAGTTTAGACACTAGAGCAGTTTCTGTTAGAGGCTTGAAACTGTTAAAACGGCTGTTAATGATCAGCATTTGGCTTTTCTCGTTTTCACAGAAATGTGAACGAGATGTGCACGAGGTTTAGATTACGTTTTGGGCGTCATGTAATTACCTTTTTAAGGAGGCATAACAAGCCTCCCAAGGGCTCTCAGTTTAGACACTAGAGCAGTTTTTGTTAGAGGCTTGAAGCTGTTAAAATGGCTGTTAATTATCAGCAGTTGGATGTTCTCGTTTTCACAGAAATGTGAACGAGATGAGCACGGGATTTAGATTACGTTTTGTGCGCCAGATAATTACCGTTTTAAAGAGGCATAACAAGCCTTCCATGGGCTCACAGTTTAGACACTAGAGCAGTTCCTGTTAGAGGCATAAAACAGTTAAAACTACTGTTAATTATCAGCATTTAGCTTTTCTCGTTTTCACAGAAATGTGAAAGAGATGTGCTCGATGTTTATAGAACATTGTGGGCGCCAAATAATTACCTTTTTAAGGAGGCATAACAAGCCTTCCAAGGACTCACAGTTTAGGCACTAGAGCAGTTTTTGTTAGAGGCTTGAAGCTGTTAAAATGGCTGTTAATTATCAGCAGTTGGATGTTCTCGTTTTCACAGAAATGTGAACGAGATGAGCACGGGATTTAGATTACGTTTTGTGCGCCAGATAATTACCGTTTTAAAGAGGCATAACAAGCCTTCCATGGGCTCACAGTTTAGACACTAGAGCAGTTCCTGTTAGAGGCATAAAACAGTTAAAACTACTGTTAATTATCAGCATTTAGCTTTTCTCGTTTTCACAGAAATGTGAAAGAGATGTGCCCGAGGTTTATAGGACATTGTGGGCGCCAAATAATTACCTTTTTAAGAAGGCATAACAAGCCTCCCAAGGGCTCACAGTATAGATGCTAGAGCAGTTTCTGTTACAGGCTTGAATCTGCTAAAACGGCTGTTAATTATCAGCATTTGGCTTTTCTCGTTTTCACAAAAATGTGAAGAGATGTGCCCGAGGTTTATAGGACATTGTGGGCGCCAAATAATTACCTTTTAAAGGAGGCATAACAAGCCTCCCAAGGGCTCACAGTATAGATACTAGAGCAGTTTCTGTTAGAAGCTTAAAGCTGTTAAAACGGTTGTTAATTATCAGCATTTGACTTTTCTCGTTTTCACAGAAATGTGAACTGATGTGCGCGAGGTTTGTAGGACATAGTGGGCGCCAAATAATTACCTTTTTAAGGAGGCATAACAAGCCTCCCAAGGGCTCACAGTATAGATACTAGAGCAGTTTCTGTTAGAGGCTTGAATCTGCTAAAACGGCTGTTAATTATCAGCATTTGGCTTTTCTCGTTTTCACAGAAATGTGAGGAGATGTGACCGAGGTTTATAGGAAATTGTGGGCGCCAAATAATTACCTTTTTAAGGAGGTATAACAAGCCTCCCAAGGGCTCACAGTATAGATACTAGAGCAGTTTCTGTTAGAGGCTTAAGGCTGTTAAAACGGCTGTTAATTATCAGCATTTGGCTTTTCTCGTTTTCACAGAAATGTGAAGAGATGTGCCCGAGGTTTATAGGACATTGTGGGCTCCAAATAATTACCTTTTTAAGGAGGCATAACAAGCCTCCCAAGGGCTCACAGTATAGATACTAGAGCAGTTTCTGTTAGAGGCTTAAAGCTGTTAAAACGGCTGTTAATTATCAGCATTTGGCTTTTCTCGTTTTCACAGAAATGTGAAGAGATGAGCCCGAGGTTTATAGCACATTTTAGGCACCAAATAATTACCTTTTTAAGGAGGCATAACAAGCCTCCCAAGGGCTAACAGTATAGATACTAGAGCAGTTTCTGTTAGAGGCTTGAATCTGCTAAAACGGCTGTTAATTATCAGCATTTGGCTTTTCTCGTTTTCACAGAAATGTGAAGAGATGTGCCCGAGGTTTATAGGACATTGTGGGCGCCAAATAATTACCTTTTTAAGGAGGCATAACAAGCCTCCCAAGGGCTCAGAGTATAGATACTAGAGCAGTTTCTGTTAGAGGCTTAAAGCTGTTAAAACGGCTGTTAATTATCAGCATTTGGCTTTTCTCGTTTTCACAGAAATGTGAAGAGATATACCCGAGGTTTATAGGACATTGTGGGCTCCAAATAATTATCTTTTTAAGGAGGCATAACAAGCCTCCCAAGGGCTCACAGTATAGATACTAGAGCAGTTTCTGTTAGAGGCTTAAAGCTGTTAAAACGGCTGTTAATTATCAGCATTTGGCTTTTGTCGTTTTCACAGAAATGTGAAGAGATGAGCCCGAGGTTTATAGCACATTTTAGGCACCAAATAATTACCTTTTTAAGGAGGTATAACAAGCCTCCCAAGGGCTCACAGTATAGATACTAGAGCAGTTTCTGTTAGAGGCTTGAATCTGCTAAAACGGCTGTTAATTATCAGCATTTGGCTTTTCTCGTTTTCACAAAAATGTGAAGAGATGTGCCCGAGGTTTATAGGACATTGTGGGCGCCAAATAATTACCTTTTAAAGGAGGCATAACAAGCCTCCCAAGGGCTCACAGTATAGATACTAGAGCAGTTTCTGTTAGAGGCTTGAATCTGCTAAAACGGCTGTTAAATATCAGCATTTGGCTTTTCTCGTTTTCACAAAAATGTGAAGAGATGTGCCCGAGGTTTACAGGACATTGTGGGCGCCAAATAATTACCTTTTCAAGGAGGCATAACAAGCCTCCCAAGGGCTCACAGTATAGATACTAGAGCAGTTTCTGTTAGAGGCTTAAAGCTGTTAAAACGGCTGTTAATTATCAGCATTTGGCTTTTCTCGTTTTCACAGAAATGTGAAGAGATGAGCGCGAGGTTTATAGCACATTTTAGGCACCAAATAATTACCTTTTTAAGGAGGCATAACAAGCCTCCCAAGGGCTCACAGTATAGATACTAGAGCAGTTTCTGTTAGAGGCTTAAAGCTGTTAAAACGGCTGTTAATTATCAGCATTTGGCTTTTCTCGTTTTCACAGAAATGTGAAGAGATGTGCCCGAGGTTTATAGGACATTGTGGGCGCCAAATAATTACCTTTTTAAGAAGGCATAACAAGCCTCCCAAGGGCTCACAGTATAGATGCTAGAGCAGTTTCTGTTAGAGGCTTGAATCTGCTAAAACGGCTGTTAATTATCAGCATTTGGCTTTTCTCGTTTTCACAAAAATGTGAAGAGATGTGCCCGAGGTTTATGGGACATTGTGGGCGCCAAATAATTACCTTTTAAAGGAGGCATAACAAGCCTCCCAAGGGCTCACAGTATAGATACTAGAGCAGTTTCTGTTAGAAGCTTAAAGCTGTTAAAACGGCTGTTAATTATCAGCATTTGACTTTTCTCGTTTTCACAGAAATGTGAACTGATGTGCGCGAGGTTTGTAGGACATAGTGGGCGCCAAATAATTACCTTTTTAAGGAGGCATAACAAGCCTCCCAAGGGCTCACAGTATAGATACTAGAGCAGTTTCTGTTAGAGGCTTGAATCTGCTAAAACGGCTGTTAATTATCAGCATTTGGCTTTTCTCGTTTTCACAGAAATGTGAGGAGATGTGACCGAGGTTTATAGGAAATTGTGGGCGCCAAATAATTACCTTTTTAAGGAGGTATAACAAGCCTCCCAAGGGCTCACAGTATAGATACTAGAGCAGTTTCTGTTAGAGGCTTAAGGCTGTTAAAACGGCTGTTAATTATCAGCATTTGGCTTTTCTCGTTTTCACAGAAATGTGAAGAGATGTGCCCGAGGTTTATAGGACATTGTGGGCTCCAAATAATTACCTTTTTAAGGAGGCATAACAAGCCTCCCAAGGGCTCACAGTATAGATACTAGAGCAGTTTCTGTTAGAGGCTTAAAGCTGTTAAAACGGCTGTTAATTATCAGCATTTGGCTTTTCTCGTTTTCACAGAAATGTGAAGAGATGAGCCCGAGGTTTATAGCACATTTTAGGCACCAAATAATTACCTTTTTAAGGAGGCATAACAAGCCTCCCAAGGGCTAACAGTATAGATACTAGAGCAGTTTCTGTTAGAGGCTTGAATCTGCTAAAACGGCTGTTAATTATCAGCATTTGGCTTTTCTCGTTTTCACAGAAATGTGAAGAGATGTGCCCGAGGTTTATAGGACATTGTGGGCGCCAAATAATTACCTTTTTAAGGAGGCATAACAAGCCTCCCAAGGGCTCACAGTATAGATACTAGAGCAGTTTCTGTTAGAGGCTTGAATCTGCTAAAACGGCTGTTAAATATCAGCATTTGGCTTTTCTCGTTTTCACAAAAATGTGAAGAGATGTGCCCGAGGTTTACAGGACATTGTGGGCGCCAAATAATTACCTTTTCAAGGAGGCATAACAAGCCTCCCAAGGGCTCACAGTATAGATACTAGAGCAGTTTCTGTTAGACGCTTAAAGCTGTTAAAACGGCTGTTAATTATCAGCATTTGGCTTTTGTCGTTTTCACAGAAATGTGAAGAGATGAGCCCGAGGTTTATAGGACATTGTGGGCTCCAAATAATTATCTTTTTAAGGAGGCATAACAAGCCTCCCAAGGGCTCACAGTATAGATACTAGAGCAGTTTCTGTTAGACGCTTAAAGCTGTTAAAACGGCTGTTAATTATCAGCATTTGGCTTTTGTCGTTTTCACAGAAATGTGAAGAGATGAGCCCGAGGTTTATAGCACATTTTAGGCACCAAATAATTACCTTTTTAAAGAGGTATAACAAGCCTCCCAAGGGCTCACAGTATAGATACTAGAGCAGTTTCTGTTAGAGGCTTGAATCTGCTAAAACGGCTGTTAATTATCAGCATTTGGCTTTTCTCGTTTTCACAAAAATGTGAAGAGATGTGCCCGAGGTTTATAGGACATTGTGGGCGCCAAATAATTACCTTTTAAAGGAGGCATAACAAGCCTCCCAAGGGCTCACAGTATAGATACTAGAGCAGTTTCTGTTAGAGGCTTGAATCTGCTAAAACGGCTGTTAATTATCAGCATTTGGCTTTTCTCGTTTTCACAGAAATGTGAAGAGATGTGCCCGAGGTTTATAGGACATTGTGGGCGCCAAATAATTACCTTTTTAAGGAGGCATAACAAGCCTCCCAAGGGCTCACAGTATAGATACTAGAGCAGTTTCTGTTAGAGGCTTAAAGCTGTTAAAACGGCTGTTAATTATCAGCATTTGGCTTTTGTCGTTTTCACAGAAATGTGAAGAGATGAGCCCGAGGTTTATAGCACATTTTAGGCACCAAATAATTACCTTTTTAAAGAGGTATAACAAGCCTCCCAAGGGCTCACAGTATAGATACTAGAGCAGTTTCTGTTAGAGGCTTGAATCTGCTAAAACGGCTGTTAATTATCAGCATTTGGCTTTTCTCGTTTTCACAGAAATGTGAAGAGATATACCCGAGGTTTATAGGACATTGTGGGCTCCAAATAATTATCTTTTTAAGGAGGCATAACAAGCCTCCCAAGGGCTCACAGTATAGATACTAGAGCAGTTTCTGTTAGACGCTTAAAGCTGTTAAAACGGCTGTTAATTATCAGCATTTGGCTTTTGTCGTTTTCACAGAAATGTGAAGAGATGAGCCCGAGGTTTATAGCACATTTTAGGCACCAAATAATTACCTTTTTAAAGAGGTATAACAAGCCTCCCAAGGGCTCACAGTATAGATACTAGAGCAGTTTCTGTTAGAGGCTTGAATCTGCTAAAACGGCTGTTAATTATCAGCATTTGGCTTTTCTCGTTTTCACAAAAATGTGAAGAGATGTGCCCGAGGTTTATAGGACATTGTGGGCGCCAAATAATTACCTTTTAAAGGAGGCATAACAAGCCTCCCAAGGGCTCACAGTATAGATACTAGAGCAGTTTCTGTTAGAGGCTTGAATCTGCTAAAACGGCTGTTAAATATCAGCATTTGGCTTTTCTCGTTTTCACAAAAATGTGAAGAGATGTGCCCGAGGTTTACAGGACATTGTGGGCGCCAAATAATTACCTTTTCAAGGAGGCATAACAAGCCTCCCAAGGGCTCACAGTATAGATACTAGAGCAGTTTCTGTTAGAGGCTTAAAGCTGTTAAAACGGCTGTTAATTATCAGCATTTGGCTTTTCTCGTTTTCACAGAAATGTGAAGAGATGAGCGCGAGGTTTATAGCACATTTTAGGCACCAAATAATTACCTTTTTAAGGAGGCATAACAAGCCTCCCAAGGGCTCACAGTATAGATACTAGAGCAGTTTCTGTTAGAGGCTTAAAGCTGTTAAAACGGCTGTTAATTATCAGCATTTGGCTTTTCTCGTTTTCACAGAAATGTGAAGAGATGTGCCCGAGGTTTATAGGACATTGTGGGCGCCAAATAATTACCTTTTTAAGAAGGCATAACAAGCCTCCCAAGGGCTCACAGTATAGATGCTAGAGCAGTTTCTGTTAGAGGCTTGAATCTGCTAAAACGGCTGTTAATTATCAGCATTTGGCTTTTCTCGTTTTCACAAAAATGTGAAGAGATGTGCCCGAGGTTTATAGGACATTGTGGGCGCCAAATATTACCTTTTAAAGGAGGCATAACAAGCCTCCCAAGGGCTCACAGTATAGATACTAGAGCAGTTTCTGTTAGAGGCTTGAAACTGTTAAAAAGGCTGTTAATTATCAGCATTTGGCTTTTCTCGTTTTCACAGAAATGTGAACGAGATGTGCACGAGGTTTAGATTAAGTTTTGGGCGCCAGATAATTACCTTTTTAAGGAGGCATAACAAGCCTCCCAAGGGCTCTCAGTTTAGACACTAGAGCAGTTTTTGTTAGAGGCTTGAAGCTGTTAAAACGGCTGTTCAGCATTTGGCTGTTCTCGTTTTCACAGAAATGTGAACGAGATGTGCACGGGATTTAGATTACGTTTTGTGCGCCAGATAATTACCTTTTTAAAGAGGCATAACAAGCCTTCCATGGGCTCACAGTTTAGACGCTAGAGCAGTTTCTGTTAGAGGCATAAAACAGTTAAAACTACTGTTAATTACCAGCATTTAGCTTTTCTCGTTTTCACAGAAATGTGAAAGAGATGTGTTCGAGGTTTATGGGACATTTTGGGCGCCAAATAATTACCTTTTTAAGGAGGTATAACAAGCCTCCCAAGGGCTCACAGTTTAGGCACTAGAGCAGTTTCTGTTAGAGGGTTGAAACTGTTAAAACGGCTGTTAATTATCAGCATTTGGCTTTTTTCGTTTTCAAAGAAATGTGAAAGAGATGTCCTCGAGGTTTATAGGACATTGTGGGCGCCAAATAATTACCTTTTTAAGGAGGTATAACAAGCCTCCCAAGGGCTCACAGTTTAGGCACTAGAGCAGTTTCTGTTAGAGGCTTGAAACTGTTAAAACGGCTGTTAATTATCAGCATTTGGCTGTTCTCGTTTTCACAGAAATGTGAACGAGATGTGCACGGGATTTAGATTACGTTTTGTGCGCCAGATAATTACCTTTTTAAGGAGGTATAACAAGCCTCCCAAGGGCTCGCAGTTTAGACACTAGAGCAGTTTCTGTTAGAGGCTTGAAACTGTTAAAACGGCTGTTAATTATCAGCATTTGGCTTTTCTCGTTTTCAGAGAAATGTGAACGAGATGTGCACGAGGTTTAGATTACGTTTTGGGCGTCAGATAATTACCTTTTTAAGGAGGCATAACAAGCCTCCCAATGGCTCTCAGTTTAGACACTAGAGCAGTTTCTGTTAGAGGCTTGAAACTGTTAAAACGGCTGTTAATGATCAGCATTTGGCTTTTCTCGTTTTCACAGAAATGTGAACGAGATGTGCACGAGGTTTAGATTACGTTTTGGGCGTCAGGTAATTACCTTTTTAAGGAGGCATAACAAGCCTCCCAAGGGCTCTCAGTTTAGACACTAGAGCAGTTTTTGTTAGAGGCTTGAAGCTGTTAAAATGGCTGTTAATTATCAGCATTTGGATGTTCTCGTTTTCACAGAAATGTGAACGAGATGAGCACGGGATTTAGATTACGTTTTGTGCGCCAGATAATTACCGTTTTAAAGAGGCATAACAAGCCTTCCATGGGCTCACAGTTTAGACACTAGAGCAGTTCCTGTTAGAGGCATAAAACAGTTAAAACTACTGTTAATTATCAGCATTTAGCTTTTCTCGTTTTCACAGAAATGTGAAAGAGATGTGTTCGAGGTTTATGGGACATTTTGGGCGCCAAATAATTACCTTTTTAAGGAGGCATAAAATGACTTCCAAGGGCTCACTGTTTAGACACTAGAGCAGTTTCTGTTAGAGGCATAAAACAGTTAAAACTACTGTTAATTATCAGCATTTAGCTTTTCTCGTTTTCACAGAAATGTGAAAGAGATGTGCTCGAGGTTTATAGGACATTGTGGGCGCCAAATAATTACCTTTTTAAGAAGGCATAACAAGCCTCCCAAGGGCTCACAGTATAGATGCTAGAGCAGTTTCTGTTAGAGGCTTGAATCTGCTAAAACGGCTGTTAATTATCAGCATTTGGCTTTTCTCGTTTTCACAAAAATGTGAAGAGATGTGCCCGAGGTTTATAGGACATTGTGGGCGCCAAATAATTACCTTTTAAAGGAGGCATAACAAGCCTCCCAAGGGCTCACAGTATAGATACTAGAGCAGTTTCTGTTAGAGGCTTAAAGCTGTTAAAACGGCTGTTAATTATCAGCATTTGGCTTTTCTCGTTTTCACAGAAATGTGAAGAGATGAGCCCGAGGTTTATAGCACATTTTAGGCACCAAATAATTACCTTTTTAAGGAGGCATAACAAGCCTCCCAAGGGCTAACAGTATAGATACTAGAGCAGTTTCTGTTAGAGGCTTGAATCTGCTAAAACGGCTGTTAATTATCAGCATTTGGCTTTTCTCGTTTTCACAGAAATGTGAAGAGATGTGCCCGAGGTTTATAGGACATTGTGGGCGCCAAATAATTACCTTTTTAAGGAGGCATAACAAGCCTCCCAAGGGCTCAGAGTATAGATACTAGAGCAGTTTCTGTTAGAGGCTTAAAGCTGTTAAAACGGCTGTTAATTATCAGCATTTGGCTTTTCTCGTTTTCACAGAAATGTGAAGAGATATACCCGAGGTTTATAGGACATTGTGGGCGCCAAATAATTACCTTTTTAAGGAGTCATAACAAGCCTCCCAAGGGCTCACAGTATAGATACTAGAGCAGTTTCCGTTATAGGCTTAAAGCTGTTAAAACGGCTGTTAATTATCAGCATTTGGCTTTTCTCGTTTTCACAGAAATGTGAAGAGATGTGCTCGAGGTTTGTAGGACATTGTGGGCGTAAAATAATTACCTTTTTAAGGAGGCATAACAAGCCTCCCAATGGCTCACAGTATAGATACTAGAGCAGTTTTTCTTAGAGGCTTGAATCCGCTAAATCGACTGTTAATTATCAGCATTTGGATTTTCTCGTTTTCACAGAAATGTGAAGAGATATGCCCGAGGTTTGTAGGACATTGTGGGCGCCAAATAATTACCTTTTTAAGGAGGCATAACAAGACTCCCAAGGGCTCACAGTATAGATACTAGAGCAGTTTCTGTTAGAGGCTTGAATCTGCTAAAACGGCTGTTAATTATCAGCATTTGGCTTTTCTCGTTTTCACAGAAATGTGAAGAGATGTGCCCGAGGTTTATAGGACATTGTGGGTGCCAAATAATTACCTTTTTAAGGAGGCATAACAAGCCTCCCAAGGGCTCACAGTATAGATACTAGAGCAGTTTCTGTTAGAGGCTTGGATCTGCTACAACGGCTGTTAATTATCAGCATTTGGCTTTTCTCGTTTTCACAAAAATGTGAAGAGATGTGCCCGAGGTTTATAGGACATTGTGGGCGCCAAATAATTACCTTTTTAAGGGGGCATAACAAGCCTCCCAAGGGCTCACAGTATAGATACTAGAGCAGTTTCTGTTAGAGGCTTAAAGCTGTTAAAACGGTTGTTAAAACGGCTGTTAATTATCAGCATTTGGCTTTTCTCGTTTTCACAGAAATGTGAAGAGATGAGCCCGAGGTTTATAGCACATTTTAGGCACCAAATAATTACCTTTTTAAGAAGGCGTAACAAACCTCGCAAGGGCTCACAGTTTAGACACTAGAGCTGTGTCTATTAGAGGCTTGAATATGCTAAAACGGCTGTTAATTATCAGCATTTGGCTTTTCTCGTTTTCACAGAAATGTGAAGAGATGTGCCCGAGGTTTATATGACATTGTGGGCGCCAGATAATTACCTTTTTAAGGAGGCATAACAAGCCTCCCAAGGGCTCACAGTATAGATACTAGAGCAGTTTCTGTTAGAGGCTTAAAGCTGTTAAAACGGCTGTTAATTATCAGCATTTGGCTTTTCTCGTTTTCACAGAAATGTGAAGAGATGTGCCCGAGGTTTGTAGGACATTGTGGGCGCCAAATAATTACCTTTTTAAGGAGGCATAACAAGCCTCCCAAGGGCTCACAGTATAGATACTAGAGTAGTTTCTGTTAGAGGCTTGAATCTGCTAAAACGGCTGTTAATTATCAGCATTTGGCTTTTCTCGTTTTCACAGAAATGTGAAGAGATGTGCCCGAGGTTTATAGGACATTGTGGGCGCCAAATAATTACCTTTTTAAGGAGGCATAGCAAGCCTCCCAAGGGCTCACAGTATAGATACTAGAGCAGTTTCTGTTAGAAGCTTGAATGTGCTAAAACGGCTGTTAATTATCAGCATTTGGCTTTTCTCGTTTTCACAGAAATGTGAAGAGATGTCCCCGAGGTTTATAGGACATTGTGGGCGCCAAATAATTACCTTTTTAAGGAGGCATAGCAAGCCTCCCAAGGGCTCACACTATAGATACTAGAGCAGTTTCTGTTAGAAGCTTGAATGTGCTAAAACGGCTGTTAATTATCAGCATTTGGATTTTCTCGTTTTCACAGAAATGTGAAGAGATGTGCCCGAGGTTTATAGGACATTGTGGGCGCCAAATAATTACCTTTTTAAGGAGGCATAACAAGCCTCCCAGGGGCTCACAGTATAGATACTAGAGTAGTTTCTGTTAGAGGCTTGAATCTGCTAAAACGGCTGTTAATTATCAGCATTTGGCTTTTCTCGTTTTCAGAGAAATGTGAACGAGATGTGCACGAGGTTTAGATTACGTTTTGGGCGTCAGATAATTACCTTTTTAAGGAGGCATAACAAGCCTCCCAATGGCTCTCAGTTTAGACACTAGAGCAGTTTCTGTTAGAGGCTTGAAACTGTTAAAACGGCTGTTAATGATCAGCATTTGGCTTTTCTCGTTTTCACAGAAATGTGAACGAGATGTGCACGAGGTTTAGATTACGTTTTGGGCGTCAGGTAATTACCTTTTTAAGGAGGCATAACAAGCCTCCCAAGGGCTCTCAGTTTAGACACTAGAGCAGTTTTTGTTAGAGGCTTGAAGCTGTTAAAATGGCTGTTAATTATCAGCATTTGGATGTTCTCGTTTTCACAGAAATGTGAACGAGATGAGCACGGGATTTAGATTACGTTTTGTGCGCCAGATAATTACCGTTTTAAAGAGGCATAACAAGCCTTCCATGGGCTCACAGTTTAGACACTAGAGCAGTTCCTGTTAGAGGCATAAAACAGTTAAAACTACTGTTAATTATCAGCATTTAGCTTTTCTCGTTTTCACAGAAATGTGAAAGAGATGTGTTCGAGGTTTATGGGACATTTTGGGCGCCAAATAATTACCTTTTTAAGGAGGCATAAAATGACTTCCAAGGGCTCACTGTTTAGACACTAGAGCAGTTTCTGTTAGAGGCATAAAACAGTTAAAACTACTGTTAATTATCAGCATTTAGCTTTTCTCGTTTTCACAGAAATGTGAAAGAGATGTGCCCGAGGTTTATAGGACATTGTGGGCGCCAAATAATTACCTTTTTAAGAAGGCATAACAAGCCTCCCAAGGGCTCACAGTATAGATGCTAGAGCAGTTTCTGTTAGAGGCTTGAATCTGCTAAAACGGCTGTTAATTATCAGCATTTGGCTTTTCTCGTTTTCACAAAAATGTGAAGAGATGTGCCCGAGGTTTATAGGACATTGTGGGCGCCAAATAATTACCTTTTAAAGGAGGCATAACAAGCCTCCCAAGGGCTCACAGTATAGATACTAGAGCAGTTTCTGTTAGAGGCTTAAAGCTGTTAAAACGGCTGTTAATTATCAGCATTTGGCTTTTCTCGTTTTCACAGAAATGTGAAGAGATGAGCCCGAGGTTTATAGCACATTTTAGGCACCAAATAATTACCTTTTTAAGGAGGCATAACAAGCCTCCCAAGGGCTAACAGTATAGATACTAGAGCAGTTTCTGTTAGAGGCTTGAATCTGCTAAAACGGCTGTTAATTATCAGCATTTGGCTTTTCTCGTTTTCACAGAAATGTGAAGAGATGTGCCCGAGGTTTATAGGACATTGTGGGCGCCAAATAATTACCTTTTTAAGGAGGCATAACAAGCCTCCCAAGGGCTCAGAGTATAGATACTAGAGCAGTTTCTGTTAGAGGCTTAAAGCTGTTAAAACGGCTGTTAATTATCAGCATTTGGCTTTTCTCGTTTTCACAGAAATGTGAAGAGATATACCCGAGGTTTATAGGACATTGTGGGCGCCAAATAATTACCTTTTTAAGGAGTCATAACAAGCCTCCCAAGGGCTCACAGTATAGATACTAGAGCAGTTTCCGTTATAGGCTTAAAGCTGTTAAAACGGCTGTTAATTATCAGCATTTGGCTTTTCTCGTTTTCACAGAAATGTGAAGAGATGTGCCCGAGGTTTGTAGGACATTGTGGGCGTAAAATAATTACCTTTTTAAGGAGGCATAACAAGCCTCCCAATGGCTCACAGTATAGATACTAGAGCAGTTTTTCTTAGAGGCTTGAATCCGCTAAATCGACTGTTAATTATCAGCATTTGGATTTTCTCGTTTTCACAGAAATGTGAAGAGATATGCCCGAGGTTTGTAGGACATTGTGGGCGCCAAATAATTACCTTTTTAAGGAGGCATAACAAGACTCCCAAGGGCTCACAGTATAGATACTAGAGCAGTTTCTGTTAGAGGCTTGAATCTGCTAAAACGGCTGTTAATTATCAGCATTTGGCTTTTCTCGTTTTCACAGAAATGTGAAGAGATGTGCCCGAGGTTTATAGGACATTGTGGGTGCCAAATAATTACCTTTTTAAGGAGGCATAACAAGCCTCCCAAGGGCTCACAGTATAGATACTAGAGCAGTTTCTGTTAGAGGCTTGGATCTGCTACAACGGCTGTTAATTATCAGCATTTGGCTTTTCTCGTTTTCACAAAAATGTGAAGAGATGTGCCCGAGGTTTATAGGACATTGTGGGCGCCAAATAATTACCTTTTTAAGGGGGCATAACAAGCCTCCCAAGGGCTCACAGTATAGATACTAGAGCAGTTTCTGTTAGAGGCTTAAAGCTGTTAAAACGGTTGTTAAAACGGCTGTTAATTATCAGCATTTGGCTTTTCTCGTTTTCACAGAAATGTGAAGAGATGAGCCCGAGGTTTATAGCACATTTTAGGCACCAAATAATTACCTTTTTAAGAAGGCGTAACAAACCTCGCAAGGGCTCACAGTTTAGACACTAGAGCTGTGTCTATTAGAGGCTTGAATATGCTAAAACGGCTGTTAATTATCAGCATTTGGCTTTTCTCGTTTTCACAGAAATGTGAAGAGATGTGCCCGAGGTTTATATGACATTGTGGGCGCCAGATAATTACCTTTTTAAGGAGGCATAACAAGCCTCCCAAGGGCTCACAGTATAGATACTAGAGCAGTTTCTGTTAGAGGCTTAAAGCTGTTAAAACGGCTGTTAATTATCAGCATTTGGCTTTTCTCGTTTTCACAGAAATGTAAAGAGATGTGCCCGAGGTTTGTAGGACATTGTGGGCGCCAAATAATTACCTTTTTAAGGAGGCATAACAAGCCTCCCAAGGGCTCACAGTATAGATACTAGAGTAGTTTCTGTTAGAGGCTTGAATCTGCTAAAACGGCTGTTAATTATCAGCATTTGGCTTTTCTCGTTTTCACAGAAATGTGAAGAGATGTGCCCGAGGTTTATAGGACATTGTGGGCGCCAAATAATTACCTTTTTAAGGAGGCATAGCAAGCCTCCCAAGGGCTCACAGTATAGATACTAGAGCCGTTTCTGTTAGAAGCTTGAATGTGCTAAAACGGCTGTTAATTATCAGCATTTGGCTTTTCTCGTTTTCACAGAAATGTGAAGAGATGTCCCCGAGGTTTATAGGACATTGTGGGCGCCAAATAATTACCTTTTTAAGGAGGCATAGCAAGCCTCCCAAGGGCTCACACTATAGATACTAGAGCAGTTTCTGTTAGAAGCTTGAATGTGCTAAAACGGCTGTTAATTATCAGCATTTGGATTTTCTCGTTTTCACAGAAATGTGAAGAGATGTGCCCGAGGTTTATAGGACATTGTGGGCGCCAAATAATTACCTTTTTAAGGAGGCATAACAAGCCTCCCAGGGGCTCACAGTATAGATACTAGAGTAGTTTCTGTTAGAGGCTTGAATCTGCTAAAACGGCTGTTAATTATCAGCATTTGGCTTTTCTCGTTTTCACAAAAATGTGAAGAGATGTGCCCGAGGTTTATAGGACATTGTAGGCGCCAAATAATTACCTTTTTAAGGAGGCATAACAAGCCTTCTAAGGGCTCACAGTATAGATACTAGAGCAGTTTTTCTTAGAGGCTTGAATCCGCTAAATCGACTGTTAATTATCAGCATTTGGATTTTCTCGTTTTCACAGAAATGTGAAGAGATATGCCCGAGGTTTGTAGGACATTGTGGGCGCCAAATAATTACCTTTTAAGGAGGCATAACAAGACTCCCAAGGGCTCACAGTATAGATACTAGAGCAGTTTCTGTTAGAGGCTTGAATCTGCTAAAACGGCTGTTAATTATCAGCATTTGGCTTTTCTCGTTTTCACAGAAATGTGAAGAGATGTGCCCGAGGTTTATAGGACATTGTGGGTGCCAAATAATTACCTTTTTAAGGAGGCATAACAAGCCTCCCAAGGGCTCACAGTATAGATACTAGAGCAGTTTCTGTTAGAGGCTTGGATCTGCTACAACGGCTGTTAATTATCAGCATTTGGCTTTTCTCGTTTTCACAAAAATGTGAAGAGATGTGCCCGAGGTTTATAGGACATTGTGGGCGCCAAATAATTACCTTTTTAAGGGGGCATAACAAGCCTCCCAAGGGCTCACAGTATAGATACTAGAGCAGTTTCTGTTAGAGGCTTAAAGCTGTTAAAACGGTTGTTAAAACGGCTGTTAATTATCAGCATTTGGCTTTTCTCGTTTTCACAGAAATGTGAAGAGATGTGCCCGAGGTTTATAGGACATTGTGGGCGCCAAATAATTACCTTTTTAAGGAGGCATAGCAAGCCTCCCAAGGGCTCACAGTATAGATACTAGAGCAGTTTCTGTTAGAAGCTTGAATGTGTTAAAACGGCTGTTAATTATCATCATTTGGCTTTTCTCGTTTTCACAGAAATGTGAAGAGATGTGCCCGAGGTTTGTAGGACATTGTGGGCGCCAAATAATTACCTTTTTAAGGAGGCATAACAAGCCTCCCAAGGGCTCACAGTATAGATACTAGAGCAGTTTCTGTTAGAGGCTTGGATCTGCTACAACGGCTGTTAATTATCAGCATTTGGCTTTTCTCGTTTTCACAAAAATGTGAAGAGATGTGCCCGAGGTTTATAGGACATTGTGGGCGCCAAATAATTACCTTTTTAAGGAGGCATAGCAAGCCTCCCAAGGGCTCACAGTATAGATACTAGAGCAGTTTCTGTTAGAAGCTTGAATGTGTTAAAACGGCTGTTAATTATCAGCATTTGGCTTTTCTCGTTTTCACAGAAATGTGAAGAGATGTGCCCGAGGTTTGTAGGACATTGTGGGCGCCAAATAATTACCTTTTTAAGGAGGCATAACAAGCCTCCCAAGGGCTCTCAGGTTAGACACTAGAGCAGTTTCTGTTAGAGGCTTGAAACTGTTAAAACGGCTGTTAATTATCAGCATTTGGCTTTTCTCGTTTTCACAGAAATGTGAAAGAGATGTGCCCGAGGTTTAGATTACGTTTTGGGCGCCAGATAATTACCTTTTTAAGGAGGCATAACAATCCTCCCAAGGGCTCACATTATAGACACTAGAGCAGTTTCTGTTAGAGGCTTAAAGATGTTAAAACGGCTGTTAATTATCAGCATTTGGCTTTTCTCGTTTTCACAGAAATGTGAAGAGATGTGCCCGAGGTTTATAGCACATTTTAGGCGCTAAATAATTACCTTTTTAAGAAGGCGTAACAAACCTCGCAAGGGCTCACAGTTTAGACCATAGAGCAGTTTCTGTTAAAGGCTTGAATCTGCTAAAACGGCTGTTAATTATCAGCATTTGGCTTTTCTCGTTTTTACAGAAATGTGAACGAGATGTGCCCGTGGTTTATAGGTCATTTTTGGCGTCAAAAATTTGCTTTTCCAGGAGGCATAACAAGCCTCCCTAGGGCTCACAGATTAGACACTAGAGCGGTTTCTGTTAGAGGCTTGAAACTGTTAAAACGGCTGTTAATTATCAGCATTTGGATTTTCTCGTTTTCACAAAAATGTGAAGAGATGTGCCCGAGGTTTATAGGACATTGTGGGCGCCAAATGATTACCTTTTTAAGGAGACATAACAAGCCTCCCAAGGGCACACAGTATAGATACTAGAGCAGTTTTTCTTAGAGGCTTGAATCTGCTAAAACGGCTGTTAATTATCAGCATTTGGATTTTCTCGTTTTCACAAAAATGTGAAGAGATGTGCCCGAGGTTTATAGGACATTGTGGGCGCCAAATAATTACCTTTTTAAGGAGGCATAACAAGCCTCCCAAGGGCTCACAGTATAGATACTAGAGGCGTTTCTGTTATAGGCTTAAAGCTGTTAAAACGGCTGTTAATTATCAGCATTTGGCTTTTCTCGTTTTCACAGAAATGTGAAGAGATGTGCCCGAGGTTTGCAGGACATTGTGGGCGCCAAATAATTACCTTTTTAAGGAGGCATAACAAGCCTCCCAAGGGCTCACAGTATAGATACTAGAGCAGTTTCTGTTAGAGGCTTGAATCTGCTAAAACGGCTGTTAATTATCAGCATTTGGCTTTTCTCGTTTTCACAGAAATGTGAAGAGATGTACCCGAGGTTTATAGGACATTGTGGGCGCCAAATAATTACCTTTTTAAGGAGGCATAACAAGCCTCCCAAGGGCTCACAGTATAGATACTAGAGCAGTTTCTGTTAGAGGCTCAAAGCTGTTAAAACGGCTGTTAATTATCAGCATTTGGCTTTTCCCGTTTTCACAGAAATGTGAAGAGATGTGCCCGAGGTTTATAGGACATTGTGGGCGCCAAATAATTACCTTTTTAAGGAGGCATAACAAGCCTCCCAAGGGCTCACAGTATAGATACTAGAGCAGTTTTTGTTAGAGGCTTAAAGCTGTTAAAACGGCTGTTAATTATCAGCATTTGGCTTTTCTCGTTTTCACAGAAATGTGAAGAGATGTGCTCGAGGTTTGTAGGACATTGTGGGCGCCAAATAATTACCTTTTTAAGGAGGCATAACAAGCCTCCCAAGGGCTAACAGTATAGATACTAGAGTAGTTTCTGTTAGAGGCTTGAATATGCTAAAACGGCTGTTAATTATCAGCATTTGGCTTTTCTCGTTTTCACAGAAATGTGAAGAGATGTGCCCGAGGTTTATAGGACATTGTGGGCGCCAAATAATTACCTTTTTAAGGAGGCATAACAAGCCTTCCAAGGGCTCACAGTATAGATACTAGAGCAGTTTCTGTTAGAGGCTCAAAGCTGTTAAAACGGCTGTTAATTATCAGCATTTGGCTTTTCTCGTTTTCACAGAAATGTGAAAAGATGAGCCCGAGGCCTATATCACATTTTGTTCACCAAATAATTACCTTTTTAAGAAGGCGTAACAAACCTCACAAGGGCTCACAGTTTAGACACTAGAGCAGTGTCTGTTAGAGGCTAAAACGGCTGTTAATTATCAGCATTTGGCTTTTCTCGTTTTCACAGAAATGTGAAGAGATGAGCCCGAGGTCTATATCACATTTTGGGCACCAAATAATTACCTTTTTAAGAAGGCGTAACAAACCTCGCAAGGGCTCACAGTTTAGACACTAGAGCAGTGTCTGTTAGAGGCTTGAATATGCTAAAACGGCTGTTAATTATCAGCATTTGGCTTTTCTCGTTTTCACAGAAATGTGAAGAGATGTGCCCGAGGTTTTTAGGACATTGTGGGCGCCAGATAATTACCTTTTTCAGGAGGCAAAACAATCCTCCCAAGGGCTCACAGTATAGATACTAGAGCAGTTTCTGTTAGAGGCTTACAGCTGTTAAAACGGCTGTTAATTATCAGCATTTGGCTTTTCTGATTTTCACAGAAATGTGAAGAGATGTGCCCAAGGTTTATAGCACATTATAGGCACCAAATAATTACCTTTTTAAGAAGGCGTAACAAACCTCCCAAGGGCTCACAGTTTATACACTAGAGCAGTTTCTGTTAAAGGCATAAAACAGTTAAAACTTCTGTTAATTATCAGCATTTGGCTTTTCTGGTTTTCACAGAAATGTAAAAGAGATTCCTCGAGGTTTATAGGACATTGTGGGCGCCAGATTTTTACCTTTTTAAGGAGGCATAACAAGCCTCCCAAGGGCTCACAGTTTACACAGTAGAGCAGTTTCTGTTAGAGGCTTGAATCTGCTAAAACGGCTGTTAATTATCAGCATTTGGCTTTTCTCGCTTTCACAGAAATGTGAAAGAGATGTGCCCGAGGTTTATGGGACATTTTAGGCTTCAAAAATTTGCTTTTCCAGGAGGCATAACAAATCTCCCTAGGGCTCACAGTTTAGACACTAGAGCGGTTTCTGTTAGAGGCTTGAAACTGTTAAAACGGCTGTTAATTGTCAGCATTTGGCTTTTCTCGTTTTCACAGAAATGTGGAGAGATGTGCCCGAGGTTTATAGGACATTGTGGGCGCCAAATAATTACCTTTTCAAGGAGGCATAACAAACCTCGCAAGGGCTCACAGTTTACTCAGTAGAGCAGTTTCTGTTAGAGGCTTGAATCTGCTAAAACGGCTGTTGATTATCAGCATTTGGCTTTTCTCGTTTTTACAGAAATGTGAACGAGATGTGCCCGTGGTTTACAGGACATTTTATGCGTCAAAAATTTGCTTTTCCAGGAGGCATAACAAATCTCCCCAGGGCTCACAGTTTAGACACTAGAGCGGTTTCTGTTAGAGGCTTGAAACTGCTAAAACGGCTGTTAATTATCAGCATTTGGCTTTTTTCGTTTTTACAGAAATGTGAAGAGATGTGAACGCGGTTTATAGCACATTTTAGGCACCAAATAATTACCTTTTTAAGAAGGCGTAACAAACCTCGCAAGGGCTCACAGTTTACACAGTAGAGCAGTTTCTGTTAGAGGCTTGAATCTGCTAAAACGGCTGTTGCTTATCAGCATTTGGCTTTTCTCGTTTTTACAGAAATGTGAACGAGATGTGCCCGTGGTTTATAGGACATTTTAGGCGTCAAAAATTTGCTTTTCCAGGAGGGATAACAAATCTCCCCAGGGCTCACAGTTTAGACACTAGAGCGGTTTCTGTTAGAGGCTTGAAACTGTTAAAACGGCTGTTAATTGTCAGCATTTGGCTTTTCTCGTTTTCACAGAAATGTGAAGAGATGTGCCCGAGGTTTATAGCACATTTTAGGCACCAAATAATTACCTTTTTAAGAAGGCGTAACAAACCTCGCAAGGGCTCACAGTTTACACAGTAGAGCAGTTTCTGTTAGAGGCTTGAATCTGCTAAAACGGCTGTTAATTATCAGCATTTGGCTTTTCTCGCTTTTACAGAAATGTGAAAGAGATGTGCCCGAGGTTTATGGGACATTTTAGGCTTCAAAAATTTGCTTTTCCAGGAGGCATAACAAATCTCCCTAGGGCTCACAGTTTAGACACTAGAGCGGTTTCTGTTAGAGGCTTGAAACTGTTAAAACGGCTGTTAATTGTCAGCATTTGGCTTTTCTCGTTTTCACAGAAATGTGAAGAGATGTGCCCGAGGTTTATAGGACATTGTGGGCGCCAAATAATTACCTTTTTAAGGAGGCATAACAAACCTCGCAAGGGCTCACAGTTTACACAGTAGAGCAGTTTCTGTTAGAGGCTTGAATCTGCTAAAACGGCTGTTGATTATCAGCATTTGGCTTTTCTCGTTTTTACAGAAATGTGAACGAGATGTGCCCGTGGTTTATAGGACATTTTAGGCGTCAAAAATTTGCTTTTCCAGGTGGCATAACAAAACTCCCCAGGGCTCACAGTTTAGACACTAGAGCGGTTTCTGTTAGAGGCTTGAAACTGTTAAAACGGCTGTTAATTATCAGCATTTGGCTTTTCTCGTTTTTACAGAAATGTGAAGAGATGTGAACGCGGTTTATAGCACATTTTAGGCACCAAATAATTACCTTTTTATGAAGGCGTAACAAGCCTCCCAAGGGCTCACAGCTTAGACGCTAGAACAATTTC